>JAHRHZ010000049.1:23808961-23895253 GCA_024137785.1 Ginglymostoma cirratum
TGTGGCATTGTAGGAGGCCAAGGATGGACATGTCATCTGAGGAATGGGAGGGGGCGTTGAAATGGTTCGCGACTGGGAGGTGCAGTTGTTTGTTGCGAACTGAGCGCAGGTGTTCTGCAAAGCGGTCCCCAAGCCTCCGCTTGGTTTCCCCGATGTAGAGGAAGCCACAACGGGTACAGCGGATGCAGTATACCACATTGGCAGATGTGCAGGTGAACCTCTGCCTGATGTGGAAAGTCTTCTTGGGGCCTGGGATCCCGCCCCCTTGACCTGTCCGTCCTCCCTGGACTGACCTATCTCCTCCCTACCCCCCTACCTACACTCACCTTTACTGGCTCCATCCCCGCCTCTTCGACTTCTCTGCCTCCTCTCCACCTATCCTCTCCTTTATCCATCTTCTATCCGCCTCCCCCTCTCTCCCTATTTATTTCAGAACCCTCTTCCCCTCCCCCATTTCTGATGAAGGGTTTGGCCCGAAACGTCGAGTTTTCCTGCTCCTATGATGCTGCTTGACCTGCTGTGTTCATCCAGCCCCATGCTTGTTATCTCGGATTCTCCAGCATCTGCAGTACCTTTTATCTCTGGAGTACTAATTAAAAGGGAAATCCAAAATTTATAGTGAATGAGAAGAGAGTGTTGATTGGTAAATGGACTCATTAGAAATCCTGCCATGGGAAAGGAACCCTATTAGTGTCGATTGACAGTTAACAACCAGGCTTTGTTTAAATTTTAAACTAAGCAGTTTGACTCTGGTCAGTTCACTAATCTGAAAAGTGAACTAACAAATGGATGTCACCTGTTCTATTGAGTTGAAATAGGCATGGTACATGTACATGTTCTTTTTGCCCATAAAGAGCTGAGTCCTGTACATTAGTTTTGTGTGTCTTCTGGAACAAGCACGTGTGCCACACTACAAGCCTGACAATCTTACAATGTGCTACCATACTGTTATAAGTGAATTTCAAACAGTTTACAAATATAACCTGAACACTATGATCATCTCCTCCATTCCTTCTGAATTGTCACCACACACCATGTTCAAAAGGACAGGTAGTAGATGAATCTTTATTATACTTTTTGTAGCCCCATCTCTGACATGTGCTTTATTCCAGTGGATCTCTTTCTATAACTGAGCTATGTATTCTGGTGCTTGTTCGTTCAGCTTTTCTTTGTTCCAATTATTGGATACCATGATTAGTTTATATATTGTACAAGTTTTAAGATACATTTGAAATAGTTTATTAAATGATTTAAGTTGATGGTTCTTAAGGAATAATTGTTTTCTCCTTCCTAATTAAATCCTGAATAGTGTGTATGTAGTGTAAGGTTTATTTTTATAAAGTTGGAAAGTTGCAAGTTCTAATTTTAAATCTCATCAACACCTAACTGAAATAAAGCAGCAATCCAAAAAGGAAAGTACTAAGAGGCTGAGTCTCTTTTCTCTTCATGGAAAATAAAAGGCAGAGTTGTGAACTGGTGGATGGTTTCAAAATTTAAGAATTTTGAAGGTGCATACTGACAATGCTGTCCATTGTTGGGGGTATACATAACTTTATTTATTTACTAGCAGGATATTGGTGGAGCTGGCTGCGCCAGCATTCATTGACCATCCCTAGTTGTCCTTGAGACAGTGGAAGTGAATTTTCTTGAACTGCTGTAACACACGCTGTTGGTAGACCTGCAGCGCTATTATGGTGTGTTTCATGATTTTGACCCAGCTACACTGAAGGAACAGTGATTATATTTCCAGTTCAGGATGGTGAGTGCCTTGGCGGGGAACTTGCAAGTGGTGGTGTTCCAGTGTATCTGCTGCATTTATCTATCTGGATGGCTGTATTTGGAAGGTATTTTAAGGATCTTTGAATTTCTGCAGTGCATTGTAGACAAGACACATTTATACTGAGTGTCAGAGAGAGTGGATGTGGTACCAATCAAGCAGACTGCTTTGTCATGGACAGAGTCAAGTTTCTTGGGTGATGCTAGAGCTGCTCTCATCAGGCAAGTGCGAAGTATTCTATCACACTTGTGACTTATGCCTTGTAAATGGTAAGCAGGCTTTGGGGAGTCAGAAGGTGAGTTACTTGCTGTAGTATATGTGACAATGACCTGCTGTTGTAGTCACTGTATTCATATGGCTAGTCTAATTCAGTTCGCAGATTATGGTTATCTCAAGATGTAAGTAGTTGGAGATTCATTGATAGTAACACTACTAACTATTTCCCTCAACATTAAGATTGTCGTCTCATTAGAGAAAGTCATTAACATTTGTATGGTCTGAATAAGACTTGCCACTTCTGGATACAGGGGTGGATATTGTCTAGGTCTTGCTGCATTTTGACATAGACTGCTTCAGTATCTGAGGAGACGTGAGCAATGCTGCTCTTCACTGAACAACCTCCCCGCCCCGGGTCTTACGATGAAGTGCCTGAAGACATTGGGCTGAGGACTCGAACCTGGGGAGCTCCTGCACAAATGTCTAGAGCTGAGATGACTGACGACTGACATCCGACATCCAACAACCACAACCATCTTTCTATACGCTAGGTATGACTCCCACTACGGAGAGTTTTTGCCCTGTTTCCCATTGATTCCACTTTTGCCAGTGCTCCTTAATGCCACAATCGATCAAATGCAGTAAACATACTCATCTCACCTCTTGAATTCAGCTCTATTGTCCATGCTTGAACCAAGGCTGTAATAAGGTCAGGAGCTGAGTGGTTCTGACGGAACACAAACTGGGCATCGCTGAGCAGATTCTGCTAGATAGCACTATTTATGACCCTTTGAAATATGAGAAGTATTTCACAGATAATGTAATCGTGTGAATGAACAAATAATTAGTGACTAAAAGACTCAGTCTTGGCTTTCTCCTATTTATAAACTATTTCCTCGTGGTTTCCATTATATGAGGCTCAAAATCAATTAATGTTGCCTGCTTTGGTTAGCTTGTTTAATCCCAGTCCAAGACTATCTTAACTTAGTCCCTTCCAAACTTTTGTCTTAATATTTTACGGTGTAGTTTGGATTTGAACATTGAGCATCTGACTAATCAAGGCCTGAGGGAACTAACTGAAGATTTGATTTAAGTTATAGATATTGGATTTTTTTTTAAAATTATTATGCACCTCCGGAGCTGGCAGGACTTATATGGGTAGGGACATTATCACTGTGCCACAAGAACTCTAGGAGAAAATTTCATGTGTCGCCCCTTCTAGGTTTAAGCTGTGCTGCTTGTGGAGGTGAATGGGTCATGTGATTCTGAGTCAGGGAAAGTAAAACACAGAATATTCTGTGTCATGGGACTGAAACAGGTTTTTTGAGTGGGCCTAGATTAAACAATTCGGTGAAATATTAGAACATTTTTGTCTTGATGCTGGTACAGATGAGATTGTGAATATATAGAGGAATAGTTAGTGCAATGCAGAGTGTGATAAAATTTAAGTATACAGTTTGGGAGACTGGTTAGAGGGGAGAGAATGGGAGAATTAACTCCTATGATGGTAAGAGAATGTAAATGAGTTTGAGGGTAAAGTAGAAACAATTGATTTTCATGTTGAGCATTGCATTTGTATTACATCTATACAATAATAGTTTTCACTGTTTACAAAGCAGTTTCAAATGCAGAACTAATATTTAAAATCCCCTTTCCTAAGCTAGTTTGTGAGATCTCTTGCAATGGCACATTTTTTCCTAACTGAAAATTAGCACTAATTATGGAAATCTTATACGGAGTGAAATCAGTTAACCACAGTTATCAGCATGGTTGGAAGAAAATCTACCATGAGGATTACTGAGTGTGCCACGTAAAAGTTCACTGTCCTTTTGTACAGAACTTTTATGTAAGTCCTTTAATTTGTTTTAAGAATTGGCGCACCATTGGCTACATGGCAAATGGTAGCATAAACTGCGTAAGGATCCCAAATCATCAGATAAAAATGATTTAATTTCTATTTAGAGTCATAGAGGAATACAGCAAGGAACCAGCCCAAACTGGTCCATGCTGACTTTGGTGCCCATTCTGGTTGTTCCAGTTGCCTGCATTTGGTCCATTCCCCTCTAAACCTTTCTCGTTCATGTACCTATCCAAGTTTTTTTTTAATGTTGCTATTGTACCTGCCTCAACCACTTTCTCCAGTAGCCCATTCCATATAATCACCACTCTGTGTGCAGAAGTTGCCCGTCGGATCCTTCTTAAATCCTCCCCTCTCGCCTTAAACTACAGGGTATAGGTTTTCATTTCCCATCCCTGGGCAAAAAAATGTATGCATTTATGCTATCAATGCCCCTCGTGATCTTCTACATCTCAATAAGGTCACTCCTCATTCTCCGATGTTCCAAAGAATAAAGTCGTATCCTGGTCAACCTCCCCCTATAATTCAGGCCTACTAGCCCTGGCAACATCCTCGTAAATCTTATTTGTGCACTTTACAGTTTAGCTATATCATTCCTATAACAGGGTGACAAAAATATACACAATACTCCAAGTGCGGCCTCACCAACGACCTGTACAACTGTAAGATAACATCCCAACTTCTGCACTCAATACCTCGACCAATGAAGGCCAGCATGCTAAAATGCCCTCTTCCCCACCGTGTCCACCTGGGACGCTGCTTTCAACGAAGCATGTACTTGTATTCCTGGGTCCCTTTGTTACACGGCATTCCTCAGGACCTTACCATTTACTGTATAAGTCATACCTTGGATTGACTTTCCAAAATGAAACACCTCACACTTATCTGGATTGAATTGATTTGCCAGTCCTTAGCCCACTTCCCCATGTGATCAAGATCCCTCTCATTTTTAATAACCTTCTTCACTATCAGCTATACCTTCTAATTTTGTATCATCTGCAAACTTACTAATCATACCGTGTACATTCACATCCCGATCATTTATGTAAATAACAAGTAACAACAAAAGTCTCAGCACCGACCCCTGTGGCACACCTAGTCACAGTCCTCCAGTCCGAAAAAGAACCTTCAATCATCACCCTTTCCTTTCTACCATCGAGCCCATTTTGAATCCAATTTGCTGGATCCCACGTGACCTAACTTTCATGACTCGCCTGTCACGCGGAACCTTATCAAAGGCCTTATTATAGTCCATATAGCCAACATCCACTGCCTTCCCCTCATCTATCCTCTTGGTTACCTCTTTGCAAAACTCTAAAACAATTGTCAGACATGACTTCCCGTGCGAACATCCATGCTGACTATCCCTGATCAGACCTTGACTAGTCTTGCTGACAGACCTTCCAGTCTTGCTGAATTTCACTACTGCTAAGGATGAAGCAAAAATCTCTGCAAGGGCCTCTGCAATTCAGTATTAACCACGCCTTGGCACCAGGTTCTCTCTGACCTACTGTACAGTCGTGATGACTGTGGTGATGTCTCCCAGAATTCTGCTGTGAGACTATCAGCTGCCTTCAGCTTTGCTGTTTGATGTACTTTGTACTTAATCACTGAAGAATTCTGTGGCCAACTGTTTGTTTTGTATTTCTTCACTCAGCTTCTTGCCATAGATGATCTGCTGTTAACAGGAGAGTTATGGGAGTCATAAGAAAATGAAAGAGGGCAACACAAAAAAGCTATTTGGGCTGTCGAGTTTGCTCTGCCATAGATGCATTTGGGTTTCAACTCCTTACCTGCTCCCCACATTTCTTTTTTTCCTTTGAAAAACTAAGCATCTGTTAATATAAGCCTTAAATATCAGCAACAGTGGAGCTCTACAGACTTTGGAGTAACAAATCCTTCGCTCAAAGGGCAGTGAGTCTTTAGAATTTCTCAATTCTGTTCTAAATGATTGACCCATTGTCCTGAGACTGTCCTCTTTGTCCTAAACTTCTGACACAGGGTGAATAATTTTGGCATCTGTTCTGTCAAACCCTTTCAGAATTGTGTATGTTTTGATGATGTTGCCTTTCATTCTCCTAAACTGCAGAGAATATAGCAACAGTTTACTCAGCCTTTCTTCATTGGACCATCCTCATCACAGGGACCGATCTAGCAAACATTTACAATACCATCTCCAATGCAAGTGCATCCTTCCTCAAATGTGGAGTCCAAAGTGCAGACCATATTCCAGTTGTGGCGTTGCCACAATAAAACAATACAATAATAGCAAGATTTCTTTATTATTTTTCAAACCCTTTAAGTAGAGGTTAATGTTGAAGGCAACATTTGCCTTCCTAATTGCCTGCTGCAACTGCTTGCTAAATTTCCTTTCCTTGTACAAACGTACCCAAGTCCTTTTGAACATTAACATTTACATATTTCATACCTTTTGTTTAAAAAAAATCTTGAGACTAAAGAGGATAACCTTACACTTGTCTCACATTTAATTCCATATAATTCCATTTGCAACTGTGTAGCATACTTGGATTTCCAAAAAGTAATTGATAATTTGCCCATTCATTAACTTATTTTTATCTCTTTGCAGCCTTTTTGCATCCCCCGAGCAAACTCTGCTATGTTATTCCCGCTCTTTAAGTGATTCGTGTAGATTGAAAATAGCTGAGGCACTAGGACTGATCCGTACAGCACTAGTCACAACCTGCCAACTTAAAAATGCTCCATTTATCCCTATTGTTTACTTCCTGTTTGTTAATCAATCTTTTCGTGCTAACATATTACACGAGGTAAAGTACGCCATCTTATTTGATGCCTTTTGGGAATCTAGTTACACTACATTACTGGTTCTTCTTCATCTACCTTACTAACTACATCTTAAAAAAAAAAAACTAAATTTGCTCAACGTCGTTTCCCTTTTGTGAAATACGTTGAACTTTTCTTCTGATCATCTCATGTTTTTTTCTAAGTACATTAAGTCTTCTGAAGAATAGATTTCAGTACTTTATTGACTGATATGAGGCTAAGTGCCTATAGTTCTGTTTTCTCTATTCACTCTCTCTTGAGCAATGGTGTTATGTTTGCTAACTTCCATTCAGTTCGGACCTGGACCAATATAAAAATTCCAGAATGACCTCTGCAAAGCCATCAGGAAGGCCAAGAGGCAGTACTGGACCAAGTTAGAGCCCACCCCTACCAAACAGACTCCCGCCATCTATGGCAAGGCCTAAACACATCATGGGATACAAAATGAAACCGTGTAAGATGGTGGACAATGACACATCCTTCACTGACGCTCAGTGCTTTCTATTCTTGGTTTGAGCAAAATACCATCGGCGTGCTGACACCTGCTCCGACAGCCCCAGCCACACCTATTCCCTCTGTCACTGCTTCAGTCAGATCAGTCTCCCTGGGAGTCAACCCAAGGAAAGCGATGGGCCCAGATAGTGTCCCCAGCCGAACACTCAGGTCCTGTGCAGACCAGCTGGCGGAGGTATTCATCGACGTCTTCAGCCTCTCCCTCCTACATGCCAAAGTCTCCACCTGCTTCAAGAAGACCACTATCATCCCCGTATCCAAGAAAACACATGCAGTGTGCCTTAGTGACTGTCGCTCAATTGCTCTGATTTCAGTAATCGTGAAGTGCTTCAAGAGGCTGGTCATGGTCCACATCAGCTCCAGTCTTCCAACCTGCCTTGATTCCCTACAGTGTACCTACCGACATAGCAGATTCACAGAGGATGCCGTATCCCTAGCCTGCACTCATCCCTGGAACATTTGGGCAACAAAGACTCCTACACCAGACTCCTGCTTGTTGACTACAGCTCTGCCTTCGACACCATTATCCCCTCCAGACTGATCTGAAAACTGCATGACCTTGGTGTCAGCTCTGCCCTCTGCAACAGGATCCTCCGCTTTCTGGCCCATAGGCCACTATCAGTGAGGATAGTTAACTGCACCTCCTCCACGCTAACACGACATTGGAGTCCGCCAAGGATGTGTCCTCAGCCCCCTACAGTACTCCCTGTACACCTATGACTGTGTTGCCAAATTCTGAACGAATGCCAGCTACAAGTTAGCTGACGCCACCACCGTGGTGGGACGGATATCTAACAATGGCGAGTCAAAATACAGAAGGCAGATGGAGGGTGGTGACATGGTGCAATGAAAACAATCTGTCACTCAACGTCGACAAAGCTAAAGAACTGATCGTCAATTTCAGAAAAGAGGAGAACACACTCCCGTCTACACCAACAGAACTGAGGTTGAGAGAACGAAGAGCATCAAGTTCCTCAGTGACAATAACAGGTGACCTGTCCTGGACTTACCATGTAAATGCGACAGTCAAGAAGGCACAACAATGCATCGTCTTCCTCGGGTGGTTCAAGACATTTGACATGTCCATTAGGCCCCTCACCAACTTCTACAGATACACCATTGAAAGCTACTGTCCGGGTGCATGACGGCCTGGTATGGCAACTGCTTTGCCCAGGACTGTAAGAAACTACAGAAGGTGGTGTGCACAGCCCCAGACCATCATGGAAGCCAACCTTCCATCCATGAACTCTATTTAGAGGGTTCGCTGCTGTTGAAAGGTGACCATCATCATCAAAGACCCATCGCACCCTTCTACAACCTCTTCCGTCAGGCAGGAGATACAGAAGCTTGAACGCGCACAAGCAGATTCAGGAACAGCTTCTTTCTGGCTGTTATCAGACTGTTGAATGGACTGTAGCCTCAAATAATGTAACCTGTATGCCTCTGAAGTCTTTTTGATCTGTACATCTTTTGCTTGCTGTGTTCTGCCTATACTGCTCGTAAGCATAGCTTTTCATGGTATTTTGGTACACGTGACAATAAAATCAATCAATCAATTAATCAAAATTAGAGAATTTTGGAAAACTGCATTAGCACATGAATTATTTTTGCAGTTCTCTGTTTTAGAACCATAGGATGAGAGTGATCAGGTCCTGGCAATTTCAGGTATTAACACCTCAAGTTTTGATGAGAACGTAGTGGTCAGTAAATTTGCAGATGACGCCAAAAATGGTGACATAGACAGTGAAGAAGGTTTTCTAAGAATACAAAGGGTTCTCGATAAAATTGATCAATGGGCTGAAAAATGGCAAATGGAGTTCAATCTGGATAAATGTGAGATTGCATCTTGGTGCAACCAACATGGGCAGGATTTACACAATTAATGGTAGGGCCTTGGGTAGTGTTGTAGAGTAGAGGGACCTAAAGGTTCAGATACATAATTTTTGAAGCTTGTGATACGTGTAGACGGGGTGATTAAAAAGGCGTTTTGCACCCTTGCCTTCATTGCTCAGTTGTTTGAATATAGGAGTTGGGAAATCTTGTTGAGGTTGTACAGGACATTGGTGAGGACTCTTCTGTAGTATTGTTTCCAGTTCTGGTCGCCTGGTTTTAGGAAGGATATTATTAAGCTGGAGAGGATTCAGAAGAAATTTACCAGGATGTTGCTGCGTATGGGAGGTTTGAGTTATAAAGAAAGACTGGGACTTTTTTCACTGGAGCCTAGGAGCTTGAGAGGTGAGCTAATAGCAATTTATAAAATCATAAGTGGAATAGATAGGGTTAATGGTAGGTGTCTTTTCCCTAGGATGAGGGGTTTCAAGACCAGAGGGCATATTTTTAATGAGAGATTTTAAAAAAGACATGAGGCAAATTTCTTCTCAGAGGGTGGTTCACGTGTGGAATGAACTTCTGAGGACGTGGTGGACATGGGTACAATTACAATGTTTAAAAGACATTTGGATAACTACATGAATAGGAAAGGTTTGTAGGGATATGGGCGAGGAACAGGCAGGCAGGACTAGTTTAGTTTGAGGTTATGTCTGGCATGGATTGGTTGGATCAAAGGGTCTGTTTCCATGCTGTGTGACTGTGATTCTAATTACCACAATTTATTTGCTGTTTTTAGCCTCTTAGTTATCCTCTTGTATGCAACTTGAATCTTTCCATAGGAAGATAGGGGACAAAATATTTCTGCAGTGTTTCTACCATTTTTTAATTTCCCCATGATAGATTCTCCTGTCTGTTTCTAAGAGCCCGACTACCACTTCAACTGCACTTTTACTTTTTATATATTTGTAAAAGCTTTTTCTACTTGTTTATATTATTCTTAGTTTATTCACATTCTATTTATCTTTCATAGTATAGTGACAATGTGTGTTTGTTTAATGTTGAGTTTGTTTAACCTTGTTGCCACGGACTTCTGTTATTTGGCCTGCTTGCTCGCAAGATCTTTTTACCCATGCCTCTGCACTCTGCCCTGAAGTCTCCAGCCTCCTGTTTCTGTTGTTGCTGTAAGTCCACCATGCCACTGCCCGCACTGTTCTCCCCAGCTCCTATTATGAGCTGGCAACGAACTCCTTCCACTCCCCTGAGTGGAAGAAGCTGAGGAGTGTAGGAAGCTCTGGACTTCAGTCATAGCTGCACTGTCCAGCTTTTGCCACCAGATGGAGCCTAATCAATTGAAACTTCAGGCAAGTGTAGTTTTGACTTTAGCGCTTACATTTACTTTGCATTTCTTTCATATTTTATACATTTTAAAGATTATTTTATGAAAGTACAGCTTTCAATAAGAATGTACAGCTTTTCAACCAAATGTTTTAAGATTATTTTCTGCATTTTCTTTATTTTTAGTGATTTAATTATTGTAGCTAGAAATATGCAATACTGCACATGTGTGCCAATATTTGAACCTGCACACTTTTTTTCTGGTCATTGTGAGTGGGTTTTTCCGGACAATTTGGGGATTCGTGGGGAAAACCTGCCCAATAACCCATGTATTTTGCGCACTGATCACATGGAACTATCTTAACATCACTCACTTTATCTTCAAATTGAAGACGTTCACAGAGGTTCCTAGACAGCAAGAAAATTTCCCATCAGGACTTCAGACTTCTTTGGCAATGCCCACATAGTCAGTGTCAGGAAATCTGTCTGATTCCAGTGCACATCTTGGGTCATGCGTCCAGTTGTGATCTGGAAACTGGAAGACCTGGCTATTGGATTAGAAAGGTACTCTACTTGCAAGCATAATTAAGTTTTTAGGAACGTTGCATAGGTCTTTCGGCCCCACAAGCCTGTTCTGTTCTCGAACATGGCTGATTATCAGCCTTTGAGTTTGGTTTCCCTTGATTTTGTTCGTGGATTAAAGTGTGGTTTGAAGACTACATGAAACATTCTTCTGTTTTCTTTTTAGTATGAATTGTGTTCCCTCCTTGTTTATAATTTGATATTTTCCTAATTGTGATATGCTGCAGTCATTGAATGAAAATGTCTATTACTATGAATGTTTGCGGTTTTGCTTTACCTCTGCCTGGACGTTGTAGTACCTGTTGTCAGCCTGAATGTATCGAGACATCATCTTGTTAGTTATGAGAACAGTTCTGTATTCACTTCATAGAATCGTAGTGTGTGAACTCGTATAGAATCTTAGTGAAATGAAATATTCTGGTTTTGTGTTTTACAGATATGCACTGCATGTGATCCATTGGGGGACATGTTATATGTTTATACATTGAGTCCTTTTCAATTAAGGTTGTTTCTTCCTTGTAGGGAAAAATCTCTCCTGAAAATTCGATGAATATGTTACTTGGACTGGCACAGAAACCATGGCAGTCGATCTGCAATTTCTATTTCCGAAAATATGTCTTTGGAGCCGGTCAAGTCCATTACAGTGAGTCTGACATGATTTCAGAATGCTGTTGCACATCTGTTCCAGTCCTTGTTTTTAACTGTACCTGCTTTTTCTGTTTAATAGACGTGAGTTGTATCTAATCAATTAAAATAGTTGTTTCATTTAGAACAATTTAGGGGAGGCGATGGCCTAGTGGTATTATCAGTGGACTATTAACGCAGAGACCCAGATAACGTTCTGGGGACCCGGTTTGAATCCTGCCATGGCAGATGGTGGAATTTGAATTCGATAAAGTATCTGGAGTTAAGAATCTAATGATGACTGTGAATCCATTGTTGCTTGTCTGAAAAAACCCATCTTGTTCATTAATGCCCTTTAGGGAAGGAAGCTGCCATCCTTACCTGGTCTGACCCACATGTGACTCCAGACCCACAGCTTGACTCTTAACTGCCCTCTGGGCAATTAAGGATGGGCAATAAATTCTGCCTGGCCAGCAATGCTCTCATCCTATGAATGAATAAAAAAGAAAAAAAGAATGCAACAGTATATTTTTGTTGAAGTGCTTTATTTAGAAATCTGAATTAAATTTAAACTTCTCCATCTTGATTATGTTAATGCATCACTGTTACGATCTATTATTTAAAAATTTGACTTTGATTTGTTTACAGGAAACAGTTTTTGAAGTTTGAATTCTGTAAAATGTTGATTGTAATTTACAGATGGCTTATGTCTGAACACTACAAAATTTATTAGACATCATTATGTATGTTGTTAAAACTATACCGATCTTCTTCAAAGTCCACTTTTAATGTTCCTAACAATGTCAGGTATCCGTAATTTTGTTGGAAAAATGGATATTATCTGGGGAGAAAATGCTTAATGCTTTTAAAATATAACAATCCTTAAGAATTATGAAAGGTTCCTGTATTGTTAATTTATGTAAGTGTTAGTATTGCAACCTCTTACCATTATGGGTGGTCAAATTGAAGCATATAGGATTCTTAAGGGGCTTGACAGAGTAAATGCTGAAAAGATGTTCCCCCTCATAGGAGAGCATAGAATCAGAATAAAGGACACCAATTTAAAGCTGAGATGAGAAATTTCTTCTGAGGGTTGTGTCTCTGGTACTCCTCGCTGCAGAATCTTTATGTATGTTTAAGGATGAGATAGATTCTTGATCAGAAGGGAAATTGAGGATTACAGGGAAAATGCTGGAAAGTGGCCATGTGTGATGTCGGTCAGCCACCTTCCCGTTGCAGAGTTGAGCAGACTACTCCTGTTCCTATTCCTCAGCAATCATGTACTTCTATTCAATGATGCTTTTAAAAGCTTAAAGAGAACATTTACACCCTAGTTTTAGCATCCTTGTTTGCAATATAAATTTGAAGCCAAGGAACAACTTGATTCACTGAGATCTGGATACTTTTATGGTGGTGATTGGCAAAAGAACAAAAGTTTTTTTTTTTTGTTTGAAAAACTAGTTATGATCTGAAATGTTGGTGGAAGCAATATTCTTAATTATCAAAAGCTGCCATAGATCGATGAGCTGAACAATTTTTCAATACTGTTTAATTCTGTTTTGTTTTGTTTGTGATAGCTCTGCAAGAGGAAATCATTTGAGTTTAACCTATATATAACTTGATTACCAATTCATCAGATCACCACTTAAATTTCTAAATTCAAGAACATGCAACCTAAATTTATGCAGTCTGTACGTAACTTAACCAATTCATCATGGTATAATTCTGATTCACATGCACAGCAGCATAACTCCCATGAGATAATTTGTAACATTCCCTGGTTGGGAAGCCTAGAGCCAGGGAACACAATTTCAAAATCGACTGTAGAGTCTTCCCAGCATGAATAAATCAATAGGCCTAGAGTTATTACTTTTTTTAGATACCCTTAAATAGTGGAGACACATCAACTAGCTTTCAAAATGTATTTGTACAAAAGGGGTTGAAAGACTGTGACCAATGCTGCTGCATGTAGTTGGTTTGCTCGCCGAGCTGATTCGTTAGTTCGCAGATGTTTCATTACCCTGCTGGGTAACATCAGTGCAGCCTGGGATGAAGTGCTGTTTTGTTTTCCCACCTGGTATTTAAACTCTGGGGTCCGTTGGATTTGATTACCTCATTTCCAGTTTTCCTTCGCCACGTTGTATATATAGGGTCTAGTACTGTGTTTGTTGATGTCCTTCTTGGTGGAGAACAAGGCCTCTCGGAATTCCTGTGCTTGTCTCTGTTTGGCCTGTCCTAGGATCCTGATGTTGTCCCAATCAAACTGGTGGTTCTCCTTATCCAGGTGTACGGAGATGAGTGAGTATTGGTCATGTCTCTTTGTTGCTAGTTGGTGTTCATGTACTCTGGTGGCCAATTTTCTTCCTGTCTGTCCAATATAATGTTTGTTGCAACCCTTGCAAGGAACTTTGTATATTACGTTGGTTCTGTCCATAATGGATAAGGGATCTTTGGTTCGAGTTAGCATAGGATTGACGTGAGTTTGTGTGCTACTCTGATGCCTAGTGGTCGTTGGAGTGTTGTGGTCAGTTCTGATGTGTTCTTGATGTATGGTAGCATGATGACATGTCAACCCTACGCCAACTGCTAATTCAAACCAAAGACTCCTTATTATGTTGGTTCTGTCCATAGTGGGTACTGGTTTTGATCTTCCAGAATTCACTTTATCCCCATGTATTGGAAGTTAACAATGGACCCATATTGTTCAAGAAAGGAGGCAAGAGTGAAAATGAACAATTATAAACTAGATAGAATTTCTGTCCTACAGGTGAAAGACTGGAATCTACAGATTAAGATTAGACAGTACAGATTTATGAAAGGAAAATTGTTTGACCAGCTTTAGATTTATTATCAATAAACTCATGGTGCAGAGGGCATCATATTAGGGTGGATAGAATATTGGCTAACCAACAGGAAACAATGTGGGTAAATGGTTATTTCCTGCTTGGCAAGATGTAATGTGGTGAGCCTCTTGGATCAGTGTTGGGGCCTCCATCTTCCTTAATTTTGTATCAGTTAGGATAAAGGCACTGAAGACACCTGCTAAATTTATTGGTGAGACGGAGATAAGCAGAAATTCAAGCTGGAAAGAGGACATCAGGCTACCAAGAAAGAGAGAGCGGTTAAGTGAAGGGATAAAGATCAGCAAGCAATGTTCCCTGTAATTATTTTTGCCACCGCATGGACTTTTGAAGTCCGGAAGTGGAAACCATTCATTGGCACCACATTTGCCATGTGTGGTGCTCCCAGTGACTCTGCAGATGAGAAGGACAGTTGCTGGCAAGTGGCATATGATATGGGAAATTCTGAATTCTCCATTTTCATAGGGAGAATAGAAAAAGTATTTTACCTAAACTGGAAGGCATTGCAGAGCTCGGAGATGCACAAGTATCAGAATGTCCTTGTGCATGAATTGTGAACGGTCAGTCTGTCAGTTCCGCAGGTAATTAAGAAAACAAACAAAATATTATAATTCATTGTGAAATGAATTAAATACAAAACTAGGTAGATTATGCTTCATCAGTCCCTGGGTTACGAATCGGCTCCATTCTTGAATACAGTGATAAGTCAATTCGCATGCAAGTTGGAACACTACTGTACAGTATAAAGTGGCTGTTTGTAAGTGTGAGCAAAGATTCACATGTTGGGTATTTTAAATTAATACTAATACACCTCTATAAGGGATCGTGTTTGTAAGTATGACCATTCAAACTCGAATATTCATAAATTGGGGACTGTCTGTGTAGGACATTGGTGAGTTCACATCTGTGCATGGTACTGGGTCTCCTTATTTAAGTTAGGAATCAAGTACATTGGAAGCATTCCAGAAAACCTTTACTAGTGTACAACCTGAAATATGCTCTCTTATGAGGGATAGTTAGACAGGGTAGATTTGTATCTGCTGGACTTTAGAAGATTAAAAGAGAACTTGATTGAAACATGCAAGATCATCGGCAGCCTCGACAGGGTGTATTTGTAAGAAGAGATGGAATCTTGATAAGTAAGCCATGGACTAATCAGATCAGCCATGATATTGTTGGATGCAGCCATGGTGAAGCAGACTTGAGGACCATAAGATATAGGAGCAGAAATATGCCATTTGGCTAATTGAGTCTGTTCCACGATTCATTCACGTGGCCTACTCCTCATTTGTATGCTTACCTAAAAAATAATATACTGAGAAGCAGTGCAACTAAATTGGGGGTACGCTAAATTGATTCCCTGGATGGATGGGTTGTTTGTGTACTGTATGGTACCTAAGACTTTAAAGTAAGATCTGAAATGCTGTGCGCATGGGAAATGTGTAGAATGCTATCTTGGTAAAGGGATTTGTCTGCATAATTATGCCCACTAATTGTTAGTATGCAAAATTTCACGTTGAAGGTGCAAATTCATTCAATGTTGATTTGAAACCACCATTGTCATTTTTTCACTCTGCACTCTAGTTCATTGTCCTGTCTTCAATTCATGCAACTGAATGCCATGGCAAATGGAAACCCCCAACCCATATGCAATTTAAAGGGATCAGCATATAATCATCATTACAGTTTAAGTTTACTAACTTGGGTTCTAACCCTGGTGTTTTGGTGTTACTAACTTTGGACTGAATTTTTTGAGGTAACTTTTAGTTTTCGCATGTACCCTTTTCCTACAAACATGCTTCCTTTTTGGTGAAGCCTGTGATCTGTATAACATCTCAAGTGTTAAGCATTGTCATTTACATGTTGTGTGTAACTAAACCCAGTGTTTTATTTTGACATTTCAACACTTGAGTAATTTTGCTTTGTAAAAACCGAAAGAACAGTGGATGCTGTAAGTCGGACACAAAAACAGGAGTTGCTGGAAAAGCTCAGCTGGTCTGGCAGCATCTGTGCGGGGGGAAAATCAGAGTTAACATTTCGGGTCCGGGGTCTGTTCTGAGGAAGGGTCACCGGGCCCGAAACATTAACTCTGATTTTTTTTTTTTTTCTTCACAGATGCTACCAGACCTGCTGAGCTTTTCCAGCAACTCCTGTTTTTGTTCCTAATTTCACTTTGTGTTCTAACATAGGTAATGTTTCTATCTGCTTTACCTTTTTTGTATCCCTGGGGTTGTATTCAGTATGATCCTGTAAAGACGTCCAACATATATCTTTGAATTGCATTGTGTTCCCATCTCTCTGTATTGTAAGTATAGTAATCATGTTGCTGCACCAATAATCCAAAGAATGCATATTTAAATGCTGTCATGGCAGACCCCGGACCCGAAATGTTAACTCTGATTTTCCCCCCGCACAGATGCTGCCAGACCAGATGAGCTTTTCCAGCAACTCCTGTTTTTGTGTCCGACTTACAGCATCCACTGTTCTTTCGGTTTTTACAAAGTAAAATTACTCAAGTGTTGAAATGTCAAAATAAAATGACCTTGAAGCTGTTAGTTTATCATAAGAACTTAATGATTCATAGAATGGTAAGATTGGGCAAAGTTATTATGTTCGTGGAAGGGAAGGCTTTCTTGACAAACTTGAATTTTTTCGAGGCATGCTGCTTGTAGCACAACGGAAAATCAATAGATGTGGTATATATAAACTTTGACAAGGCTTTTGATAAGGCTAGGTTAATATGAAATTGAGAAGCATGTGATTTGGGGAGAAGGTAGCATATAGTTAGAATTAATTAGTAAATAGAAAGCAGAGAAGGAATAAATAGATTGTTCTCAGGACAGTGTGATGTTACTAGTAGGGTACGGCAAGGTTAGTGCTAGGACCGTAGTTTTTCACCACATTCAGATTGTTGATATAGATTGTGATGAGACAACGCTAGCCTCTGGGGTATTAAGTTGAAGAAAATTCAAGGAAACTGCAGGAGGCTAAACAAATGGGCTAGAATGTGCCAGTGGATTATAATGTGAATAAGTGTGGTGTTATTCACTTTGGAAGAGAAACCGGAATGGCAGAATATTTCTTGAAAGGTAAAGGTTGAGAAGTGTGGGTGACCAAAGGGATCTTGATGTCCTTGTTCAGGAGTCCCTAAAAGCTAGTGTACAGGTACAGCAAGCAGTGATAAAGGCAAACAGCATGTTAGACTTCATTTCAAGGAAAACTGAGTATAGAAGTAAAAATGTCTGTCTGCAGTTGTATAGAGCTTTGTTGAGACTGAGACTGGACCTGGAATATTGTGTACCTTTTAATTCCTTTAGCCAAGGGAGGATGTACTTGCCACAGGAGTGCAATGAATGGTCCGATAAACAGTCATTGAGATTGTCTTGAGGAGCAATTAGGGAAACTGTGTTTGTATTCTTGAGAGTTTTGAAGAATGAGAAGTGAACCCATTAAAGCTTATAACATTCTTATAGGGAGTGATAATCGATGTAGATAGGACGCTTCTCCTGGTTAGTGACTGTAGTAACAGGAGATGTAATTTCAGATTGGGGGTAGGCCATTTAAGACTGAGATGAAGAATTTCTTCAATGAGTGTGGTGAATATTTAAAATTCTTCACTGCAGTGAGCTGTGAAAACTCTGTCATTGGTCATGTTCGAGAGAGAAATTGATGGAGATTGCTGATATGAAGGGGTAAGGACGTAGTCTATGAAATTCATTGAGGTGAATCAACTATGATCTAATTGAAAGGCTGATGGGCTTGAATGGTGGCCTTCTGTTCATGTGTCGCAATATTTTCTATTCTTCTGTTAAGGAAAAGAATCTTGCAGCCTTTACCAAGCCAGGCCATACATGACTAGAGTCTTACCAGTATGGTTGAGTCAGATTATTAGCCAGTGTTTTGTGATATATTCACATCTGTTGATACCATCAAAAATGTTGAAAACAAAGCATGTTATCATATTGCAGATTTTTTTCTGAAAGTATTCCGTAACTTGGTAAGGTCCTGGGGAGTGTTGCTGAACAAAGAGACCTTGGGGTGCAAGTTCACAGTTCCTTAAGTGGAGCTACAGGTAGATAGGACAGTGAAGGTGCTTGGTACGCTTGCCTTTATTGGCCAGTGCATTGAGTATAGGAATTGGGAGGTCATGTTGCGCTGTACAGGACATTGATTAGGTCACTTTTGGAATACTGCATTCAATTCTTGCCTCCCTGCTATAGCAAGGATATTGTGAAACTTGAAAGGGTTCATGTTAACTTTACAAGTATGTTGCCAGGGTTCGAGGGTTTGAGCTATAGGGAGAGGCTGAATAGGCTGGAACTATTTTCTCTGGAGTGTTGGAGGCTGAGGGGTGACTTCATAAAATCATGAGGGGCATGGATAGAGTGGATGGCCAAGGTCTTTTACCCAGGGTAGTGGAGTCCAAAACTAAAAGCATAGTTTAAGGTGAGAGGGAAAAGATTTGAAAGGGACCAAAGGGGTTCCTTTTTCATGAAGAGGTTGTTGCTTGCGTGGAATGAGCTACTTAAGGTGAAGGAGGCTGGTACAATTACAACATTTATAAGGCATCTGGATGGGGACATGAATAGGAAGGGTTTAGAGGGCTATGAACCAGATGCTGGCAAATGGGACTAGGTTAATTTAGGATATCTGGTCGACATAGACGAGTTGGACCGAAGAGTCTGTTTCCATGCTGTACAGTTGACTCTACGTTGAGAAATTCATGAACGGTATTGTTTACCTATTTCTGTAGTCATTTTTCTGTGTTTTCCTAAATAAATTGAATGAAATTTAATTTCTTGTTTTATAGATTATATTCTGAAACTTCTATTGTTAAAGTATATTGAACAATCCTTAATTTCTTCTCAAATATACAGACTATGTTTGTTCTTACTCTGTTTTTGTAAATTGGAAATTGAGTGTTTCAGAATTGAGAATCAATTATATGGTTGTTTTCATATTCTTTGTTTTCAGTACGCAAGAGCATTATGACCAACCAAAGTCTCTGGCACAGTATGCATTCTCACTTACCAATCAGCACTGACATCCAGCTGCGTTTATACTCCTCAAATGGCAAAAAGGATGGAACCTATGAGTATAGTGCCAGCAGTACCTCTGCGTCCTTGGGAATGGAGCCTAGTACTCAACAAAATTCGAAAATAGCTGGTAAAATTCACATTTCTATTTGGTAATTTGCTGGAGACCATATCAAAGGCTCACTGTACCTAGAACAATTTTTCACATGCATCTTGTGAATTAACCTACGTAGTTAATGTATATTCCTGACTACATGAAGCTAAATGCAAAAGTAATGTTGGGAAGAGTTATTGCTCCTATGCAGCATCTCTGACGTTATTATCAGCGCAGCTTAAGTGCTTTTAAGCATTTCTAAGAAAGGACATTTATTATTTTTGTCTTGAGTGTTTATGCTATGAATAACGTCAGTGAGGAAAATGCCCTAATGAAGTACGATCCTAATGTACATTGTTGTGCTTTACGATGGCCTTGCAAAGTATACATAAGAACTTAAACCCAGAAGTTAATTATATGAAGTTAGTATGTCACATCTGCAGTTGCCCAAATGAATCTCCAATTGTTATTCATAACATCAGCAACAGGCCCATGGTTACCTCTGTTACAACCGTGTTCCTTTACAAAATAAAAACTGAAAGAGCTGCGAATGCTGAAAATCAGAAACAATAACAAATTGCTAGAAAAGCTCAGCAGGTCTGGCAGCTTCTGTGGAGAGAAATCAGTTAACATTTTGGGTCAGGTGACCCTTTAGAACTGATGGTAGCTAGGAAAAAGCTATTTTTCATGCAGAAGATAGGGTCGATTGAGTGGGTAAGGAGTAAATGATAGGTGGAGATAGAGTCCAAAGAGAGAGAAAACAACATTTGGACAGCCATGAGTAGACAATGTAAGAGAATGAATAACTAATAATGGGGAGTATTAGGAGTTAACAATGGGTTATGTGTAATAGCAGACCATGTGATATTAAGGCCTGGTGTGTTGGAGTAGGGGTGAGGACATGGTAGAAGGGTTACATTTCCTTATTGGACCTCAAAATGCACCACCTTTTACTTCTCAGGATTAAATTCCATCTGCCGTTGTCAATTTACTATTTTAAGTCTGTAGCCTGGGACACTCTCCTTACTGTCGTCAACGCCACCAATGTTCATGTCACCTGCAAACTTTATAATTATACCAAGTTGTTAACATGCGTGACAAACAACAGGGGCCCCAGCACCGATCCCTGTAGTGCACTGCTGATCATAGGTTTCCAATCACACAAATATCCCTCCACCATCATCCTTTGCCTCCTACTTGCAAGCCAATTTTGGATTAGGTTTGCCAAATTGCCTTGGGTCCCATAGGCTGTTATATTTTGGACCAAACTTCATGTCAGATATTGTCAAAGGCCTTACTGAAGTCCATGTAAACTACATCTACTGCACTACCCTCATCGACACATGTAGTCACCTTTTCAAAAGAATCAAATTAGACAGAATCTCCCTTCATTTATTCATTCACGGGATGAAGGCGTCACTGGCCAGGCAGCATTTATTGCGCGTCCCTAATTGCCCAGAGGGCAGTTGAGAGTCAACCACATTGCTGTGGGTCTGTGTAGGCCAGACCAGGTAAGGATGGCAGCTTCCTTTCCTAAAGGACATTAGTGAACCAGATGGGTTTTCCTGACAATTGATAATGGATTCATGGTCATCATTAGATTCTTAATTCCAGATATTTTTATTGAATTCACATTCCACCATCTGCCATGGCAGGATTCGAACCCGGGTTCCCAGAACACTACCTGTGTCTCTAGATTAATAGTCCAGCGATAATACCACTAGGCCATTGCTTCCTTTTAGAGTCATAGAGCTGTACAGTATGGAAACAGACCCTTCCATCCAACTGGTCCATGCTGACCAGATATCCTAAATAAATCTAGTCCCATTTGCCAGCGTTTGGCCCATATCCCTCTAAACCCTCCTTATTCATATACCTCTGTGGATGTCTTTTAAATGTTGTAATTGTATAAGCCTCCATCACTCCCTCTGACAGCTCATACCTTACACATGCCACTATCTGTATGAAAAAGTTGACCCTTAGGTCCCTTTTAAATCTTTCCCCTCCCACCTTAAACCCAGGCAAAGGCCTTGTAAATTTTTTCTGAAGCCTTTCAAGATTTACAACATCCTCCTTATAGTAGGGAGGCCAGAAATGCCCGCAGTATTCCAAAAATGACCTAATCAATGTCTTCTACAGCACAACATGACCTCATAATTCTTATACTCAATTCACTGACCAATAAAGGCAAGTATACCAAGTGCCTTCACTATCTTATCTACCTGTGGCTCCGCTTAAGGAACTGTGAACTTGCACCCTAAGGCCTCTTTGTTCAGCAACACTCCCCAGGACCTTACTATTAATTGTGTAAGTCCTCACTGATTTGCCTTTCCAAAATGCAGCACCACATACTTATCTAAATTAAACTCCGTCTGCTGCTCCTTGGCCCACCTGTTCAAGATTCTGTTGTACTCTGGTAACCACCTTCGTTGTCCACTACACCACCAATTTTGGTATCATCTGCAAACTTACTAACCATACCTCCTTTTTTCACATCCAAATTATTTATATAAATGACGAAAAGCACTGGACCCGGTACCTATCCTTGTGGAACACTGCTGGTCACAGGCCTCCAGTCTGAAAAGCACCCCTTCACTACCCTATGTCTCCTATCTTCAAGCCAGTTCTGTATCCAGATGGCTACTTCTCCCTGTATTCCATGTGATCTAATTTACTAACCAGTCTACCATGAGGAACCTGGTCGAACACCTTACTCGAGTCCATATAGATCACGTCCAATGTTCTGCTCTCATCAGTCCTTCTTACTACTTCAAAAAACTCAATCAAGTTAGTGAGAAGCAATTTCCCACAGACAAAGCCATGTTGACTATCCCTAATCAGTCCTTGCCTTTCCAGATGCATGCAATTCCTGTCTCTTGGTATGTCCTCCAATAACTTGCTGACTACCGATTTTTAAAAAATTTATTATAATTTAGCTTTCTGAACCTCCCACGCACCTTATCCTGTCCATGTCTTCTCTGGCCTGTGCAGAGTAGAGCCTTCCACCCAGACTCACCCCCTACCCTATAACCCTGCATTTCCCATAGTTAATCCACTTAGCATGTACATCCCAGGAAACTATAGGCAATTTAGCATGGCCAATCCACGTAACCTGCACATCTTTCGACTGAGAGGAAACTGGAGCACCCGGACGAAACCCCCACACGTGGGGAGAATGAGCAAACCCTGCACAGACAGTTGCAGGGTGGAATTGAACTCTGTCTGTGGAGCTATGAGGCAGCAGTGCTAAGCATTAAGCCACCATGCTGCCCTACAGTGGTCTCCTGTCTTACACTATATAAACTCCAACTTTTTCAGTTCTTTTATCTGTGGTGCTGTTATTCAAGAAGGGAGCAAGGGGTAAATAAGGAACTGTGTAAAACATTAGTGCTTTCCATCTCAACATAAGCTGCCAGACCTGCTGAGTTTCTCCAGTATTTGCTGTTTTTATGTTTGGATCTCTGGCATGAATGGAATTATTTAACATTGGAAGGGAAGTAAGCCGTGAAGTGGACACATGTCTACAAAAGGATATAAATTCACTTGGTGAGTGAACAAAGGGCTGGCACATGTAGCACAGTATAGGAAAGTATGAAATTGTCCTTTTTTTTCCAGGAAGAATTTTTTTAAAAAGCATGTCTCAATGGTGAGAGATTGTAGAGTTCTGAGATTTAAAAGGACCTGTAGGTAACTAATTTGAAAAGGCAATAGAATGTTATGTTTATTAAGGGGACCTTAACAGAAGTCAATAGTTTATTGTTCAGTTATAAAATCATTGGTGAGACCACTGGGACTACCATTGGGAGTACTATGTATGGTATTGACCACTTTTTTTTCCCAATGAAGCCTTGAAAGCAGTTTGGAGAAGACGTAGAAACAGAAAACTGGAAAAGGAGTAGACTACCCCGTCGCGATCTTTTTAACCCCCCCCCCCCCCCCCCCCTCCCATTCCTCAGATGACACGTCCATCCTGGGCCTCCTGAAGTGCCACAATGATGCCACTCGAAGGTTGCCGGAACAGCACCTCATATTCCGCTTGGGAACCCTGCAGCCCAATGGTATCAATGTGGACTTCACAAGCTTCAAAATCTCCCCTCCCCCTACCGCATCCCAAAACCAGCCCAGCTTGTTCCCACCTCCCTAACCTGTCCTTCCTCCCACCTATCCCCTCCTCCCACCTCAAGCCCAACCCCATCTCCTACCTACTAGCCTCATCCCGCCTCCTTGATCTGTCCGTCCTCCCTAACTCCCCACCTACACTCACCTTTACTGGCTCCAAGCCCGCCTCTTTGACCTATCTGTCTCCTCTCCATCTATCTTCTCCTCTATCCATCTTCTATCCGCCTCCCTCTCTCACCCTATTTATTTCAGAATCCCAATCCCCTTCCCCTCCCCCATTTCTGAAGAAGGGTCCAGACCCGAAACGTCAGCTTTCCTGGTCCTCTGATGCTGCTGGGCCTGCTGTGTCCATCCAGCTTTACACCTTGTTATCCCGACTACTCAACCCATTGAGCCCTCTTTGCCATTCAACATGATCGTAGTTGATCCGCTATCCCATTACAGTACTCCCGTTTCTTCATACTACTGGATACCTGTAATCTCTCAGAATCTGTCTGTTTCTTTACTAAACACGTTGTCACTTTGCCTTCAAAGTCTTCTGATAAAGAATTCTACAGGTTCATCGCTATCTGAGTGAAGGCACATGGTCTACCATGTATCCCAAGAGAGTTCATCCTTGTCTTGAGCCACTTAGCCAGGGGAAATGTAATTCCTGCATCCAGCCTGCCCAGCCCAGTTAAGGTTTTACGCTTTTCACTGAGATCCCCCCCTCCATCTCCAATCTTCTGAACTTCAGTGACTGCAGGTTTAATTGACTCAACCTCTCCTCGTTTGATAAACCTGCCATCCCAGAAATTGATCTGATGATCCATCTGCTGTGGAAAGTATATGTTGTTCCTTGGGTGAGAACAAACTGCGCACGCTGTCTGCAGGTGTGGCCTTGCCAATGACCTGTATGGCTGCAGTCACATCTTTGTTCCTCTAACCCTCTTGTAGTGAAGGCCAACATACCATTTCTTAATCCTAACTGCTTATTGCGCCTGCATGTTTGTTTTCAGTGACTGGTGTACAAGGAAACCCAGGTCCTTTTATATGTCAGCATTGTGCAATCTATCACTGTTTAAATACTCTGCTGTTCTGATTTTCTGACTGAAAAAGTGCGTAACATAAGAACTAGGAGCAGGAGTAGGCCATCTGGCCCCTTGAGCCTGCCTCGCCATTTTATAAGATCATGGCTGATCTTTTTGAGACTCAGCTCCACTTACCCGCCCACTCACCATAACCCTTAGTTCCTTTACTGTTCAAAAATTTATCTAGCCTTGCCTTAAAAACGTTCAGCGAGGTAGCTGAACTCAACCGCTTCACTGGGCAGGGAATTCTACAGATTCACAATCCTTTGGGTGAAGAAGTTCCTCCTGACCTCAATCCTACATCTGCTTCTCTTTATTTTGAGGTGATGCTCTCTAGTCCTAGTTTCACCTGCTAGCGGAAACAACCTCCCTGCCTCCACCTTATCTGTTCCTTTTGTAATTATACTTAACATTACACTTAACCACAAATATCATTTCCCTGTCTCAAACCCATGTTGATTATATAATCCTGTTGATATTTTGAAAGCCTTCTGTTATCCTACCTTTTGTAATAAACTCCAGCATTTTCCCTACTACTGATTCATCTGTAAATTTCTTTATACGCTCTCCCTTTTTTTACATTGAGGAGTTGCATCTCCCGCTCTCCTATTTGATCTGTTCTGGAGTTCACAGAATTTTAGAGGCTGATAGTCAACACATTTACTACCTCCATGGCCACTTCCTTTACCCTACAGTATAGACCATTTGAGCCAGGGGATTTATCAGCTTTCAGTCCCATTAATTTCTCACCTAACTTTATAAATATTAATTTTCCTCCGTTCCTCCTCCTTGACCCTTGGCTCCCTAATGCTTTTGGGAGGCTAACTGTGTTGTCTTCTGTGAAGGCAGAGCTAAAGTAGTTGTTTAATTTGTCTGCTTGTTCCCCATTCTGTTTCATACTGGGGACCACAGTTGTTTTCATTAGTGTTTCTCTTTTTACACAAACTTGTGCAGTTCACTTATATTTATTGAAAGTTTGCTGTTCTACTCTATTCTTTCCCTCTTAATCAATCTCTTGGTCCCCTTTGAATTGTATGCGGCTCCCAATCCTCAGGCTTTCTACTTTTTTTGGTAGCATCATAGGAGCCCTGTTTGGATCAGACATAATCCTTAGTTTCTTCTGTAAACTATGGTTGGATCACTTTTCCTGCTGTGTTCTTTTGATTGAAAAGGATGTATAACCAAGCACGTTCCCAGGATGGTAGGACTTCTCTTTGAAGAGAGCTGGTGTTATCCAGCATTTTTAAGAATGAGAGAAACTTTTTGAAACATACAAAATGCTCAAAAAGATAGATGCAGGTAAGATGCTTCCCTGGTTAAGGAGTCCACAACCAGGGGCCCAGTTTAAAAATAATGGATGGCAGATAGTGGAATTTGAATTCAGTTTACAGAAAAACAAATCTGGAGTTAAGAGCCTAATGATGACCACAAATCCACTGTCAATTGTTAGAAAATCCCATCTGATTCACTAATGCCCTTTAGGGAAGGAAACTCCAATCCTTTACCTGTTTGGCCTACATGTGACTCCAGACCCACGGCAATGTGGTTGACTTTTACTTGCCCTCTTGAATGGCCAATAAATGCTGGCTTAGCCAGCAGTGCCCTCATCTTTTGAATTTAAAAATGTAATTTCTCAATTCTTCGTCTCCTTGAGGCTGAAGATGAAAAAGAAAAGAGCATCTCTCTACTCTTTTTCAACAAATGAGTAGTGTTTGCACTCTGAACGGGCACTCTGATTAGTAGTTTACTAGACTAATACCTGCAGTGGGTGAGTTACCTGAAACAGACTGGATGGACCAAGTTTGTATCCATTGGGTTCAGAAGAGCACGAGGTGACTTGATTGAAACATATGACGTCCTGATGAGACTTCACAGGGTGGAAAAGATGTTTCTTCCAATGGTAGATCTAGAACTGAGACTTAATATTTCTCATCTGTCTGAAATGGTTTTCTAAATGTTGTCTTTTGAACTTTCTTCTTCAAAAGACAGTGGAGGCAAAATCTTCAAATGTTAAGGCTGAGCTAGATCAATCCTTGATGAGGTTATTGGAATAGGCAGGAATATATGAGTAATCAGTTCAATGATCATATTGAATGGCAGACGGGCTTGGAGGCTGTGTGTCCCACTCCTGATCTTAGGTCATATCCTTTCCCACATTTTTCTGTCCCTGAAAAATTGTGCTAAATGTTCCTTTTGCCTTATCACCGATTCTCCAGAACGCTGTCCCTTTATCTACTTTGAGAGGGCAGAAAAATAAGAAATATCTTCAACCCATTTGTGACCATGCTTTCAGTCACTCCTAATTAACATATTGTGGTTTGACATCTGCTGTTAGATTTGTGTTAATGCTTTCCCACTTGTCTCTATAAAGTAATATGTGATATTTTCATGCTGAAGTATGTAACATAGCACAATGATTGCAACCACAAGTACCTATCTGCAGATTCAAATATTTTAACTTGAATGTTCCTGTTTCCTAAATTTATTTTAGCTCAAGGGTCCAGTGCTTCAGGTCAACCTACTTTGGAGCAAATCCAAGTGAAAGGTAAGCTAATTAATTGTGGACTAATTAATTAACAGTTAGAATCTGTGCATGCTGTTGTTGATTAATCTAGAAACCAAATGAATAATCTAGAGACCAAATGAAGAGACTGTGATTTGAAATGCAGTGTACAATCCAGTTAGTTACACTTCTGACTGTTTCTCCATATGTGTATCTGTCATCCAATTTAGTGCATTCCAAATTCTAATCATATTGCATTTGATTCTTTTGCCCATCACCTTAAATCTTTGCCTCCTGAAAACCCTGTGATTGACCCTTCAGCTATTGAAAGTACTTTGAATTCTTTTATGACTTTAAAAAAAGACATATTTAGAACACCTCATTCAAATCTACTGTTGCCTTTCTGCTGTAGTGAAAGCAGCCCGGTACTCACTAGTTTACCCATAACACTCGAATGTATCCAAGAATGAAAATTACTGATGGATTCCTTTGTAACTTCTCCAGTGCTTTCACATTATTCTTAAGCAGTACCCAGAATTTTTTTTCTTTTCATTTGTGGTATGTAAGCGTCACTGGCTGGTCAGCATTTCTTGCCCATCCCTAGTTGCCCTTGAGAAGATGGTGGTGGGTTGCCGCCTTGAACTGCTGCAGTCCACCAGCTGTAAGTTGACCCACAATGCCATTAGGGAGGGAATTGCAGGATTTTGACCCAGCGACAGTGAAGGAACATTGATATATTTCCAAGTCAGGATGGTGAGCGGCTTGGAGGGGAACTTGAAGGTGATGATGTTCCCATGTATCTGCCGCCCTTGTCCTTCTAATTGGAAGTGGTCATGGGTTTGGAATGTGCTGTCTGAGGATCTTTGGTGAATTTCTGCAGTGCATCTTGTAGATAGTACACACTGCTGTTACTGAGCATTGGTGGTGGAGAGAGTGGATGCTTGTGGATGTAAAATTCTCCAGCTGTAACTGAACTAATGTTTTATATAGGTTTAGCATAACTTCCAAGCTTTCGTACCCTGAGCCCTGGTTCCTATATGTTTTGTGTACTGCTTAATTAACTGATTCTACCATCTTTCAAAATTTGAACATGCTTGTGCTTTGCTTTCTCGCTTTTTACACCCTTTTAAAATTGTACCATTTAACTTGTCATAACGCGGTGTGGAGCTGGATGAACACAGCAGGCCAAGCAGCATCATAGGAGCAGGAAAGCTTGACATTTCGGGCCTAGACCCTTCATCTGATCAGCATTTCTGATGAAAGGTCTAGGCCCGAAACGTCAAGCTTTCCTGCTCCTATGATGCTGCTTGGCCTGCTGCGTTCATCCGGCTCCACACCTTGTTATCTCGGATTCTCCAGCATCTGCAGTACCTATTATTGCTGATACCATTTAACTTATATTGTTTCTTCTCACTATTTCTCCTAACATGCATGATGTGACCAATCTGTAATCTTAGTACAGGATGCTAGCACAGGAGGCCATAACCTTCTGCAAAAGCAGTCTTCTAGTACCATTTTCCATATATTTTCTTGTATTCGTGCGAAATGTTTATTTTCAGAAAATAATCCAATTCCTTTATGAAATTCATGATTTGAATCTACATCCCCAGTCCCCTCAGGCAGTGCATTGCAGATGCTAACCATTCAATGCATTCAAAAAAATCTTTCCTTCATGTAGCCTTTTTAGTCCTTTTGCTAGTCACCTTAATTTGATGCCCTCTGGCCCTCAATTCTTTTGCCAATGTGAACAGGTTTCCTTATCTAATGAGTCCAGATCACTGATAATTTTATATTTCTCTTATTCATTCTTGGGATGTGGACATCACTGGCTAGGCCAACAGTTCTTGCCCATCCCTAATTAAGAATCTTTGCTGTGGGTCTGGGTCACATGTAGGCAGCACATGGTAATGATGGTAGATAACCATTCCTAAGGGGTATTAGTGAATCAGATGGGGTTTTGTCAACAATCGACAATGGTTATCATTAGCCTCTTAATTCCGGTTTTTATCGAACTCAAATTCCACCATTTGTGGTTCTCCAGAACATTTCCTGAGTCTCTGGATTAATAGCTTAGCAATAATGCCACTAGGCCATCACCTATCACAATCAACTTCTGTTTTAAGGAGGCCCATTTTCTCCAATCTTGCCCTGAAACTGAGTCCTTCATATCCGGAACCAATCATAATCAATTTTTTGCACCCTCTTTGGTGCATTCACAATCTTTCAAAAGTGCGTTGGTCAGAATTGGAATACTCTGGTGGGGCTTGTGAACTAGTGTTTTGTAAAGACTCATCTTAATTTTCTTGGTTTTGTACTCTTAAGCCTCTGATTATAAAATCCATTACCACGTACACCATGTTAATCATGTTCTACATCTATCCTGTTAATTCAACAATTTGCATATAAAAGACCTCCAAATTTCATAGAACTCTACAGCACAGAAAAAGGGCCTTTGGCTTATCAAGTCAAAAGCAAGCACCTAACTCTTCTCTTCCCATTTTCCAGCACTTATCAAGGTATGCAAGGCTATGGGCTATCGCAGTTGTGCATCTATTTACTACTTAAATGTTATTTCAATAATGTTATGAGAGCTTCTGCCTCTATTATTCTGACAGGCAGTGACTTCCAGATTCCCACCATTTCAGTGAAGATCTTTTTCCTCATATCACCTCTAAACCTCCCCTTCAAATCTGTGTCCCTGGTCATTTATGTCTCCACTAAAGGGAAAAGCTTCTTTCTGTACATGCTATCCATGACCTTCAAAATTTTATGCATCTCAATCACGAACCCCCTCAATGTCTTCTGCTTCAAAGAACACGATCCCAGTCTATCCTTTCCAGCCCAGGCAACCTTCCTATAATATGGATTCCAGAATTCCATTTGTCACTGATCAGCCCATCTGTCCAGCACTATATATTCTCCTGTAGTCTAAGGCTTTCTTCCTCACTATTTACCACCCCTTCAATTTTCATATCATCCATAAACTTACTGATCAATTCTCTTATATTAGAGTGTAAATCATTCATTTATACCACAAAAAGCCTGGGCCTCAACACTGATCCCTGCAGAACCTTACTGGGTACAGCCATCCAATCACAAAAAACATCCCTCAACCGTCACCCTCTGCTTCTTGCCAGTCTAGATCCAATTAGCCAAATTTGCTTGGATCTCATGGGTTCTTTGTCAGTCTGCCATGTTGGACCTGATCATAAACCTTGCTGAAGTCCAGGAGGTTATATTCTATGCCTCAAGCCCTTTTAGAATCGTATCCTTTATTTTGCCTTTTCTCATTCTTCACACTTCTCTGCATTAATTTTAATTTGCCAAATATTTGCCCGTTCCACTAGCCCATCTATGTCCTCTTGAACAAAATCAAAGTTGCTGGAAAAGCTCAGCAGGTCTGGCAGCATCTGTGAAGTTAAGAACAGTTAATGTTTTGGGTCGGGTGACGCTTCCGCAGAACTGGTCCTCTTGAAATCCATCTTTATCTTCATTGTTGTTCATCATTATTAAAAAAGATTTGTGCCTCCAGATCTGAACTAATGCAAGGCAGATGCAAAATGCTCATTTAGTACCTAGGGTTTTAAATCATAGTCATAACAGCACAGGGAGCTCATTCATTTGGTTAAGTGGATGATGGCGGAACTTGTATGCAAATCATCTTTAGGAACCCCATATAATCCATCGCTCCTTTGTATGACCGTTTTGTCTATTAGAGGACTTTGAAGCTACTGTAAAAGGGAATCCAGTCTCTTCTTGTACGTTGTGTACCTCTCTGATTTTACTTTTCAACTTCATCCCAGCCTTTTTCACTCAATCTTATTCCCATTTGTAATATCCGTTTGAAATTTATCATGCTCACCCTTTAATTGCTTTATCTTTTTCTCTTTGATCATCACGGAGGCTGTGGCTATTTGTCCTGTTTTCATTTGTTGGAATATAACTCTATTATACCGTAAGCATCTCTTTAAAGGAAAAGTATTGTTCTGTTCATCTTTCCTGCCACTCTTTGACTGCAATCTTTCTGGGCCAGGACTAATATTGCCATTCAGAATTAATTGTTGTTATTACTCTTGAGTGTTCCTCGTCCTTTTCTATAAATAACCTTTTGGTATTACAATTACCGTTCTCTAAATGTCCCCTTGTTGCCAATTGACTCACTTTATTTGTTTCAATTCCCAACAGACAGACAAAATTACCTGAACATGCTCCTGTACTACTTGGTTAAAGTCTCCAATTATTAGTCCTCCTGTGGAGCATACAGCTGTCAACAGTTCCTGTGTAAATCTGTTCCTCTTTCTATGTGGGAACTGATATGAACTCTATCTTAAGTCTGTATTCTGTCATATTGTAGTCATTGGTTCCACTGATTTCATTGTGGGGCACAATTTTGGAACCTTTTAGCAGAAGCTGCTAATCCTATGATCCAGGAATATTTGTTCTGAAGGGTGAGACCAGGTTTTCAAGGCCACTTGCTAGAATTTGATCAGATGACCTCTCGGCTGGTTCATTGAGTCACATGACATTAGTATTTGGGCTACATGAAACGTCAAGGTCACAGACTACTTTTGGTTGATGCAAAGCTTGTGATACAACAGGATTCATTGGTGAAGAAGCGTTTTGAGCTTTTAAGGATTCTTGTTGATTTATTCATTGCAGATGGTTTACAGTTAAAGTACAATGTAATCTAATCTTTTGAAATTTCTGACAGTATTTTGCATGCAACCATATTTGTGTTCAAGGCTTTCCTGAGTATGCAAGGAGCTTTGTTTCATCAGAAGTAGTAGATAAGGTATGTGTGTGTAATATATAATGTGTGTACTCTTGTCGGGAAATCCTTCATTCTCCCTCAGAATTTATGGCTTGAATTTATGTTCTTCAACAGGGTATCTGGTCTTCAACTAAGTATCCAAGCATAATATTTAAAATGACACTTCATTTGGCCTTCTGATGGCATTGTAGGTCTCTCAGTGGAGTTGACCAGGTCCCTACTGTCTTATTCCTGCAGAAACAGTAGCATCTCAGTTTCTGTCCCCAGTTATGCTGTTTTCTGCTGCTGGCCTGGCCAACTTGTTTTCCAAGTTCATCGATACTCTGCCTTCAGTTCTGTTTAGCAACTTTACTGTCTTATTTAGATATTCCCTTTTTCTAAAGAAAAGGGTTTTCTGAGAGAGATACAAATCACCTATTGCCTGCTGGTTATCGATTTCAAGAATATCGGTTTATCACACCTGATCTTTGCACTTAAAACTCGGCTCCAAAGTGGCCAGTGTATTCTATGTTTCTTGAGAACATCAGATGCTTATGTCCTCCCCTAGTGTAGGTGCAGGACAAGTGTTTGTGTCTTACTTTTCAGTTGAGCTGTGGATTGCTTGCTCCCCATTGAAATTTGTACCTCCAGCAGAAGGTCAAACAGGAGTTAGCTCATTGTTACCATTCACACTGTTTTAAAACTTCACATTTCTTGTTTTTCAGTTAAAGCTATTCTGAAGAAGAGAGATTATGGGTCCACATACACTCAAAATAATTTCATCACAGGCATGCGGGCGCTGAATGAATTCTGTCTAAAACCCAGGTATTTAGTAGTATTGCTAACAATTTGTTTTGGTTCTTTTAAATCAATGATACAAAAATTAGGATATAAACTATTTAAATATGAAAACAAAGAACTGTAGATGCTGTAAGTCAGGAACAAAAACAGAAGTTGCTGGAAAAGCTCAGCAGGTCTGGCAGCATATGTGAAGGCAAAAAACGGAATTAATGTTTCTGGTCCGGTGACCCTTCCTCAGAACTGATGGTGGCTGGGAAAACGTCAGTTTATATGCAGAGAAAAGGGGAGTGGGATGGGGTAGGGAGTAAACAATAGGATAGAGCCGAAAGAGAAAGAAGAGCAATTGAACAGACAAAGAATTGATAACGATCAGGCTGGGAGGGTGAATAGTTGTTAATGGGGACTATTAGTGACTAATTACAGGTTGTGCAGGCTATGTGGGCACAAAACCTGGTGTGTGGGCTGGGTTCTGGGACATGGGAGAGTTTAGGCCCTAAAATTATTGAAGTCAGTATTGAGTCAGGAGGGCGGCAGGGTCCCCAAGCGGAAAATGAGGTGTTGTTCTTACGGCTTGCGTTGAGCTTCGCTAGAACATTGCAGCAAGCCAGAGACAGACATTTGGCCAGGGAACAAGATAGTGCTTCATAGTGGCAGGCAATGGGTAGTTTAGGGTCTCTTTTGTGAGCAGAGCGTGATGTTCTGCGAGTGGTCACCCAGTCTACGCTTTGTTTCCCCAATGTAGAGGAGACCACATTGTGAGCAGTGAATGCAGTGGACTAGATTCTGGTAAGTGCAGGTTCACCAGGTCTATCTCTGATTTCTCCCTTCTCTTCCTCGACATTTCTGGTGATAGACTGGCCATTGAAATCCACGATAAACCCACTGACTCCTACAGCTAGCTGGACTATACATCCTTATACCCCACTTCCCGTAAAGACTCCATCCCGTTCTCTCAGTTCCTCTGTCTTCGTCGTATATGTTCAGATGAGGCCAACTTCGACAAGAGAGTCTCGGAAATGTCCACCTTACAAAGAACAAAGAAAATTACAGCACAGGAACAGGCCCTTCGGCTCTTCAAGCCTGCACCGATCCAGATCCTCTGTCTAAACCTGTCGCCTATTTTCCTATTGACCTGCTAGCTCTTGTACTCAGTACCCCGTCCAATGAATGAAAGCATGCCGTATGCCTTCTTGACCACTCTATCAACCCGCGTTGCCACCTTCAGGGTACAATAGAACTGAACACCCGGATCTCTCTGTGCATCAGTTTTCCCCAGGGCTTTTCTATTTACCATATAGTTCGCTCTTGAATTGGATCTTCCACAATGCATCACCTTGCATTTGCCTGAATTGAACTCCTTCTGCCATTTCTCCGCCCAACACTCCAATCTATCTATATTCTGCTGCATTCTTCGACAGTCCCCTTCACTATCTGCTACTCCACCAATCTTAGTGTCATCTGCAGACTTGTTAAGACCATCTATACCTTCCTCCAGATCATTTATGTATATCACAAACAACAGTGGTCCCAACACGGATCCCTGTGGAACACCACTGGTCACAGTTCTCCATTTTGAGAAACTCCCTTCCACTACAACTCTCTGTCTCCTGTTGCCCAGCCAGTTCTCTATCCATCTAGCTAGTACACCCTGGACCCTGTGCGACGTCACTTTCTCCGTCAGCCTACCATGGGGACCCTTTTCAAACGCCTTACTGAAGTCCGTGTATATGACATCTACAGCCCTTCCCTTATCTATCAACTTTGTCCATTCCTCAAAGAATTCTATCAAGTTGATAAGACATGACCTTCCCTGCACAAAACCATGCTGCCTATCACTAGTAAGCCTATTTTCTTCCAAATGTAAATAGATCCTATCCCTCAGTATCTTCTCCAGCAGCTTCCCCACTACTGAGGACAGGCTCACTGGTCTATAATTAACTGGATTATCCTTGCTACACTTCTTAAACAAGGGGACAACATTAGCAATTCTCCACTCCTCTGGGACCCCACCCGTGCTCAAGGATGCTGCAAAGATATCTGTTAAGGCCTCAGCTATTTCCTCTCTCGCTTCCCTCAATCCCATCCGGACCTGGGGACTTGTCCACCCTAATGCCTTTTAGAATACCCAACACCACCCCCACCCTCCGCCATGCCGACTTGATGTAGAGTAATCAAACATCTGTCCCTAACCTCAACATCCGTCATGTCCCTCTCCTCGGTGAATACTGACGCGAAGTAGTCGTTAAGAGTCTCACTCATTTTCTCTGACTCCTCGCATAACTTCCCTCCTTTGTCCTTGAGTGGGCCAACCCTTTCTCTAGTTACCCTCTTGCTCCTTATGTACGAATAAAAGGCCTTGGGATTTTCCTTAACCCTGTTTGCTTCTTCCTCAACGGAGGATTCCCCAGCTCCGTTGTCGACAGGGCCCTCAACCGGGTTCAATCCATCTCCCACACTTCTGCCCTCACCCCTTCTCCTCCCTCCCGCAACAGCTATAGGGTTCCCTTTGTCCTTACCTACTATCCCAGCATCCACATCCAGAAGATCATCAGGCGCCATTTCCGCCACCTCCAGCAAGATACCACCACCAGACACACATTCCCCTCCCCTCCCTTGTCTGCCTTCCACAGGGACTGTTCCCTCTGGACATCCTGGTCCACACTTCCTTCAGGCACGCACACACCTACATTCTGCTCGCAAAAAAGACCCTGACCTACCCATTGCCTGCCACTTCAACACACCACCCTGTTCCCTGGCCAACCTGTCTGTCTCTGGTTAGCTGCAGTGTTCTAGCAAAGCTGAATACAAGCTGGAAGAACAAAATCTCATTTTCCGCTTGGGGACTCTGCAGCCCTCCAGACTCAATATCGAGTTCAATAATTTTAGGGCCTAAACTCTCCCATGCCCTAGCCGCCGCCTGCGCCCCCCCCCCCCCCCCCAGCCAACGCACCAGGCCTTGTTACCACATAGCCTGCCATTACACACCACCTGTTGTTAGTCACTAATAGTCCCCATTAACAGCTACTCACCCTCCCAGCCTGATCATTATCAATTCTCCATCTGTCCAACTGCTCTTCTTTCTCTTTAGGCTCTATCCTATCATTTACTCCCTACCCCATCTCCCTCCCCTTTTTTCTGCATATAAACTAATGTTTTCCCAGCCACCATCAGTGAGGAGCGGTCACCAGACCTGAAACGTTAACTCTGTTCTTTCCTTCACATATGCAATCAGACCTGCTGAGCTTTTCCAGCGACTTTTTTTTTGTAACTATTTAAATGTGCTGATTCACGTACATTTTGATTAATTTATACTTTCAATGGAGAAGAGGTACATAAACGTAGCACCTAAATCAAGAGATAACAAGGTGTAGAGCTGGATGAACACAGCAGGCCAAGCAGCATCAGAGGAGCAGAAAGGCTGATGTTTCGGGCCGAGACCCTCCTTCAGAAATGCTGTGTTCATCTAGCTCTACACCTTGTTATCTCAGATTCTCCAGCATCCAGTTCCTACTATCTCTGAAACATAAATCAAGAAATGGGTTATGAAATCTTTTACACTAAACAGTCCTTGACGAGAATTGAATTGAGAATGCAATTGTAGACTCCATTTGAAATTAAATCACATTTAGCCGAGCTTAATGGATGCTAATATCTTGTTCTAGAGGATACTGATAACTGAAGTTCTGCATTTTGGTAATCTTTTCACTTTTGTGGACTGTGTTTATATGTTTAGCTTGTGTTTTATAGAATGTAATGTTCTATTTTACAGCTGTTAACATATGCAACATCGTGTCACTTTTCTTTTGCTGTTTTCTGCCACACAGCACTTTGGTCCCAAACTGAAGCTTCACCCTCCCATAAGCATGTATATGTGTATTATACACAGATTACAGTGTATCACCAAAATTCATTCGATAATAGATTCCAAATCTGCAGCCTCTACAGTTTAGAATGACAAGGCAAGAAACACGGGAACATCACATGCAAGTTCGCTTCCACCATCCTGATTTACAAATGTATTACTGTCACACCTGCCACTGGATCAAAATCCTGGAACTCCCTATATTAACAGCACTGGGTGTACTTTTACCCAGTGGACTACAACCACTCAAGAAGGTGGCTCACTATTGCCATTTCAAGGGCAATTGGGCATAGGTACTGCTCACATCCATTGAAGGAGTAAAATAAAATTAGTTCCAATATGCTGCACTGCATTGCTGTACATAGTAAATCTTTTTGATAACACTGACTTTCTCACTTTGCCCACAGTGATCTGGAGCAATTAAGGAAGATTAAACGGCGAAGTCCTCATGATGACACAGAAGCATTTACTGTCTACTTAAGATCTGATGTAGAAGCCAAGTGGGTATAGATCACTTTTATGCCTGAACTAATGGCATATAAACATGAATTTCTATGTACTTAATTCTGATTTTGAGACACTTTGCATTATTTTCTTCATTCCAGGTAAGTTTCTTCATATAAAATCATGGAAACAGTATTGTTGAGACTGCAAGTTGAACGCAGTGAGAATTTAATGCGTGGCCCTCTGAGCTGTTGTACTGAGTGTAAATATTCTAATGCTCCATGCCATCTCTCGGTTAACTATGTTCTGAGGAAGGGTTACTTGACCCGAAACGTTAACTCTGATTTCTCTCCACTGGTGCTACCAGACCTGCTGAGCCTTTCCAGCAATTTCTGTTTTTGGCTTAGTTAACTATGTCATTTTAGCTGTGAAAAGGAATAAATCTAGGGATTTTTTTTTTTTTTGCTTGTGGTAATATTCCCCTTTTACTTTGCAGACATCTTCTACAATGCTCCCCCTTTCTCCATTTTACCCATTCTAACATGCCAAGTGAACAGTTTTATATCTGAAATCAAAAAGATGTTGAGATCAAACTGGCTTTCCCTGTTAAATAGAATAACTTGTGTGCTGTAATATGTGAGTAAACTGTCTGTAAGTTGGTATTTTGAAATCATTTTAGTTTTGGAGAATCAGCATAATTTCTCTCTGAAATTCAAAATTAATGCATTCATGTGGATTGTGGACAGTTATCTAAGGAGTTCTGTACACAGATGTGTAAGATCTAAAATTGGTGCAAGTACAAGTTCAGCTTAAAGATTTTATTTATTCATTCATCGGATGTGGGTGATAACAGTCGCCATTGCAGAAGAAAAATGTAGTGGTAATGTTATTAAAAGACACACTATCTTATAGTAGCAGGGATTTCAGTTCAGGCATTGAAACACTGCGTAACATAAAGGAATAGCAGATGAAAAGGTAAGTATTCAAACTGACAAAGAAACAAAATAGCTCAAGTGATAAATGAGTTTTTAGAATGACTTGGGTTCCCACACTGACATTGTGAACAATGTTCATAAAATACTTAAATTGTTAGAATTAGTGAGACTGATTTACAAGACCATTTCTTGTGTTAAAAAGAACACATTTGGATTAATTTCTATAGGGATAGAATTGGAAGCAGAGAAATTTTGATTTGCTTGAACCTTAGTAGACAAAATTGAAGGGCTGTAAATACTTCTGGTACTTAAGAAAAAGAAATTATTATCACTGGAGAAGGTACAAAAATATTTACTATGATTATACAAGAAAGGAATAGTGGCAATCAGGAAAGATTGAAGGGTCAGGAGCTGTTTGTTTGGAAAAGAGACGCCGACTGGTAATTTGATAAAGGTTCTCGAGGGTATGGAAGTGTTTGATATGGTAGATGTTGAAAACGTGTTTCCACTTGTGATTGAGATCAGAGCCAAGAGCTGTAAATGTAACAGTCAGTAATAAATCCTGCTGTTGCTGAAGAAACCTAAAAACATGGAAAATATTCAGAGAAGTAATTGAAATCAATATCATTAAAAATCAAAGGCTCCATTTCTGTGGTAAAGTGTCCACAAATACTGGTAACGGTTGAGATAAATATCAAACTAAAAACACAGGTTTTTAGCAAAAATATGCATGGGAAAGTGGAAATCCAGCCAACATGGAGAGCAGTAAAAGACAACAAAAGAGTATAGAAGTTTGAGGTGCAAAACTTTAGATTAGTCAAAACTGTCAGGAAAGGATTTGTTTTTCTTTATTTTAAGGAAAAATTATAAAGAGGACCCAGTAAAGATTGTAGGTGAGACAAATGGAAAACCAAAAAATGACAAAATTGCTAATTTTTTTTTAAGTACGTTGTCCACTCTGAAGATGAATACAAAATACAAGCAATACAGGGAATTTGAAATTAAGCCCAGGGAGGCACTAGGTGGATTTAATATTAGATAAAAAAATGGTAATGAGAAAATAGTAAGATTTAATATACATATCTTTAGGAGCTGATGGTTTATACCCCAGAATCTTAAAACAAACAAGTGAAGATATTGTAGATGCATTATCCATTGACATTCCAAAGTTCTCTATATTTGGCAATAATGTCTGTCTTTGCAGTGTAAAGTTACACATCATTTCTATTTAAGGAGGCAGGGATAAAAGTGGTAACTACAGACCTCTGTTTAAGTTAATGGCAGAGATTAACAGAATGTATGATTCCACAGAATCGAAGAATTATTGCAGCACAAGAAGCCATTTAGTCCATTGTGCCTGCATTGGTTCTGTTACCTCATGCTAGTCTTTGACATTTTCCCCTGCACACATTTCTATCTGCACCATCATCCAAAATCTTAATAAAGCTTGCCTCCACCACATTTCTAGACAGTGCATTCCATACCCAATCTACTGGCTTTGAAAAAGTTTTTTTCTTACATCACCCTTGCGTTGTTTATATTTTACATCTGGGAACAGCTTCTTTCTATCTACTCTATCCAGCCTGCTCATGGTTTTGAAAACGTCCTCTCAACTGCCTTGTCTCCAAGGAGAACAATCCCAGCTTCTTCAATCTGTCTTTATAACTGGTTCCGGGAATGAGAAACTTCATTCTTATAAACCATTGTTCTGCACACACTCCAGTGCCTTCTCGTTTTTCCTACAGTGCGGTGGCCACAACTTTAGGCAGTACGTCAACTCCTGTCAAACAAATGTCTTGTACAAGTTCAACATCGCCTCTCTGCTCTTGCACTCTATGCCCCATCACAAAAGCTGAGAACACAATGCTTTATTAACTGCTCCCTCCACCTGTCCTGCCTGACCTTCAGTGATCTATACATTGATTTAGGCCACGGTATTTGAGCACCTGGGGAAGAAAACAATTCAATGCAGGTTTGTGAATAGTAGATTATATCTAATTAGCATAAGACTCTCAAAATAACTTATTTTAGAATCATAGAATTGTAGAATTTCACAGTACAGAAGGAGTCCATTTTACCCATTGTTTGTACTGGCTTCTGAAAGACCTACGCAACTAGTCCCACTCTCCAGAACTATCTCCCTAGTCCTCTAACTTCACTTTGAAACATATATCCAGGTCTCTTTTGAAACTTCCTGTGGAATCTACCTACACCATTCTCCCAAGTGGCACATTGCAAATCTTAACAACTGAGTAAAAATGTTTCTCGTCATTTCACTCCTAGATCTCTTAACTGGCGATCTTGAAATTGTGCGCCGTAGTTACTGACACAAAAAGTCTTTAAATTTAAATTAAATTTGAGTTAAATTTAAATGTTCAAAATATAAAAAACTAATCTGTTTTAACCTTTGATTTAACTGGAGTATGTTATGGAGATTATTGACTGTTTTGAGACTAGTGAAATCAAATGTTGGCCCAATTAAGACAAGTGTAAGTAAGTCCAATCATGTTATGGAGGTTATGCCAGTTCAGATCTCTCCATTGACATCACAAAACCATACAAGATATCTGCTGTCACAAAGGCCACAGACCCTGGTAAAATCCTGGCTATTACACTAAAGGTTAATGCTCCAGATCCAGCTGATCCAACCAATTACTGTTTGATCAGTTTACTCTCAAGGATGGAATATATTGGCATTAAGTGGCACTTTATGTATGACAACAATGACTGCACTTCCAAAATACTGCACATCCAAAATACTTCATTTTGCAACATCTTGAGATTTTGAAAGGCGCTATGTAAATACAAGTTTGTCTTTTAAAGAATCATAGAATTGACAAGGCAGTGAAAGGTTCTCTGGCTCATGGCAACCATGCTGGTTAAAACAACCGCCTAATTCTTCTAATCCTGTTTCCCAAAACTTGGCCCATAGCCTCATGTACCATGAGGTATTGCAAGTGCAGATCTAAATACTCTTAAATTTTGAGGATTTCTGCCTCTCCCACACTTATAGGCAGTGAGTTCCAGGTTCACCCTCCAGGTGAAAAAGTATTTCCTCACATCTCTTAAACCTTTGGTTCCTTACCTTAAATGAATGGCCCCAGTCATTAATCCCTCCATTAAGGGGAAATGTTTCTTCCTGTCTACTCTGTTTATTCTCCTCATAATTTTATACAACTCAATCATGTCCCCTTCAGTATCTTCTGCTCCAAGGAAAACAAGCCCAGTCTATCCAATCTCTTCACAACTAAAACTCTCCAGTGCAGGCAGCATCCTAGTAAATCTTCTCCGCACCTTCAGTGCAGTCACAACCCTCCAATAATATGGGTTCCAGAACTGCACACAGTACTCTAACTTTAAGTTGGATGTGCCATATGCTGGTCTTCTCAAGTGCACCTCAGGGTTCTTCCTGACGCACAATGCTGTAACACAAACTGCTGCAATACAGACTTCATCAAAATAAATTTTCCTTCTACATATATTGCTAAAAAGGATTTGAAAATAAGAAATAGGAGTAAGAGTTGGCGATGACCCCTCAAGTCTGCCCCACCATTCAATAGGTGATTTGTTCTGTTCCAGCCTTTTGTCAGTTCATCATAGCCCTCGGATCTGTAATATTTCAGAGATCCATCTGTCTCCTCAGTAAATACTTTCCTGGATCTAGCTTTTGCAACTTTCTGGGTAGAGAGTACCAGACAATAACTACCCTCTGGGAAAAGAAATTTCTTTGAGTCTCAGTTTTAAGAGTGTACCTCCTCCCCTCCCTCTCCCCTCTCCCCTCCCTCCTTGCCCCGCCCTGCCCCCTGTTGCCCCGCCTCATCCTGCCCTCTCTCCCTCCCTCGTTGCCCCGTCCCGTTCATTTTTGTGGCGGGTTGGTCGGCAGCATTGGTGCAACAGCGAAAGCGGGCTGCAAGCAGAGTGGTGAACATGGCTCCTCCTGGTGTTTGGAGGCAGTGGCAGCAGCAAGGACATGCTGGTGTTTGGGACCGGTGGCAGCAAAGCTCCTCCAGCGATCAGGATGGTGGCGCAGCAGCAGTGGACTTTTCAAGATGACAATGCTGGATAGGTGACATCTGCTGCCAAAGTAGGACTAATAGCACTGTAGCAGCTTGGCCTGGCTGGGCAGCAGAACCAGAGACTCCTGGTTGCAGTGGGCCCAGAGCGGTAATTCCTCGTGTGACAGCAGTGTGTTATGTTTGGAGTGGGCACTCCTAGCATCATTGAGGCAGCAGTGGTGCCAGGGACTCCTGATTGCGATCGTGGTCGGACTGGAGCAGGGACTTCTGGTTATCGGTGAGGCAGCACCAGTAACAGAGCTGGGGCTTCCTGGTTGTGAAGCAATTGTGGGTTCAGTGGCGTCAGCGAGGTGGGCCCAGCAGCAACAAGATGGCACCTGAAATGTAACGACTCCTATCTTGATGCGTCCGGCGCATGTGGCGGCAAGGCGGTGAAGATCTCTTTCAGTTACTGGAGGCTAGGTGCTGGGTTGGAAAGACTGTTGTTCTGATCTTTTTATTTCTTTATTTTTCTAGTTGTTTTCCCTCAGAATTTGTTCTTAAGAATCTGTACTTGGGTTCCTTTGTACCTAAGATGGCACCATAATGTAGCAATTCGTAAACTTTTCACTGTACTCATTTGAGTACATGTGACAATAAAGCTAATTTAATTCTTTTGTCAGAGCCTACTTTCTTCATACTTCTTTAATTACCTTTAAGTTGAACGTATGTTTTGAAACCTGAATTATTCTCCCTCAAACTGAATCTGAAATTCTACCATGTTATGATTGCTACCCCACTAAAGAATCATAACTGCAAGATCTTTTGTGAACCCTACTTCATTACACGTTATTAGATTTAAAGTAGCCTGTTCCCTAGTAGGTTCTGCAACTTACTGCTGCAAGTGCTTTATATTTTTGCGTTTGCAGCTATACTACTCCCTCCTACTTTATATAGTAACTGGAAGCAAAAACTATATACATAGTTCCTGAGAGTCCACTACATTCTGTTTAGCCAACAAGAAAATTAATGTAAAAACCAAAAGAACTGTGGACGTTCTGAGGAAGGGTCAACGGACCCGAAACGTTAACTTTGATATTTTTCTTCACAGGTGCTGCCAGACCTGCTCAGTTTTTCCAGCAACTTCTGTTTTTGGCGTTGTTGAAGAAGATGAATGTATATTCTGCCTTTTTTTTTGTCACCAAGCATATTGCTATTAATCCCTTTAATTTCTGCAGGTTATGTCATTGTATCTGTAAAGAAGTGGAACAAAAGTTTTCCAAACACTTGCATGAAAATTATTTTCCCTGACCAATTAACAAAGAAGACATAATTGGAAATATTCAAATATTCGCAAATATTTACACTTTTTGTTGAACACAAACCAACAAAACATGTTCCTGGCATTAAGATGCTTTAACAAGAATTCTGTTGACAGACTTGTATATGTGATCATTCTAAGTAAATAACTTGATCTACTTTTCTTGAACTCCTTAAATTTAGAGTACAAAATTCAACAAAGAGGTATTTACAGCACTTCTAACAGATGTTTATTGTTTTTCAAGGGCTCTTGAAGTGCACGGTAGCCGAGAAGCTCTTGCAAGGGCAAAAAAACAACGTCAAAATGAAGAAATTGCACATAAAGAAAGTAAGTTTATATGAGAAATATTTCTACAGTGTTTAAATATGAGTAAGATGTATTGATATTAATTACCTGTTTGAGAAGAGCTGAAGAAAGGTTGATATTGCATTGGATGTATTTGACCTTCCTTTCACTGGAGTACCAGATTCCACTGCTTATGGTAGCATATGATGCTAATGTTGAAATCTAGAGACATTCGGGAAGGTGTGTATGTAGGAGGGTAATATGTGTTAAGGAAATTAATTAATTGGAGAGGAATGTAATGATTTGAGGTACTGGTGGGAGAAAACAACAACTGTGATAGGGCACAATGGTATGGAAGAGCATAAATAAGAACTAGAAGTAAATAGTATTTTGCAGAAACTATTAATGAAAATTTTGGGTAATCCATTTGCCAGTTATGAAGTGATTGGTTATGAATGAAGTAACTCGTATGTATTCGTAAGAGTACTGGGGAGAATATACAGTGAATATTGTAGGAGAGGGAAGCTGAGGAATAATTTTATTATAAGTAGAGAAAAATAGAATGGAATGGGTGAATGTATATGGACAAGTGAATTGCAGAATATCTAAGTCAGTGTAGAGAGCCAGTGAAGGCTGAAGTGCGCAGACATAGAAGAAATTAAAGCATTGTTTCAAATGGGAATATATGGAACTGAAAACGATTTGGAATGTAAAGCAACTTGTATGGAAGAGTAGAGGAACTATGAGATTTGAAGCAAATAAAGGAAGTTGAGGTGCACAGTAGAATTGCAAAGGAAGCAGAAAGTAATATTCATCGTTAGAACAATTTAGTCAAGTTAAAACGTAACTAAGAACTAATGTAAGTTTTTTAAACCAAGGGAAGGGTTTCCACCAAGCAATTAAATAAAATGAGCCAGTCGTAGTATAATAATATTTTACAGTAGCAATTAAGTATTATGCTAAATCAGTGGATCTGCAGGGATCTCTAATAAATGTCACTGGGTTAATTTTTTTAAAATGTGTTAAATCAACTGGGCTGTTAGGAATTCTGACTGAGATGACTGGAGTGAGGCGGAAATAACACCTGTATTTGGAGCCACTAGGCCCCTCAAGGCTGCTGCACCATTCAACAGGATTATGGATGATTTGATCATTCCACATTTGCTACCCTTGATAACCTCTTGCCCATTATCAAGAATCTATCTACCTCTGCCTTCAACATATTCAATAACTCTGCTTCCAATACCTTTTGAGAAAGAGACACTTAGTCCTCAGAGGATAAAAAAACCTTCCCTCTCTTAATTGGTTCATTTATTTTTTAAACAATGACCTCATGTTTCTAGATTCTTTCAAAAATGGAAGCATCCTTGACACATCCCACTCCGACCCTCAGCGTTTTTACGTTTCAATCAAGATACCTCTTACTCTTGTAAATTTCCATGGATGAAATCTAAACCTGTTCAACCTTTACTCATAAGGCAACCAACCTGTTCCAGGTATTAGTTTAGTAAACCTTCTTTGAACTGCTTCCAACACATTTGAACCCATCCTTAAATAAGGAGACCAATACTATACACTCCTCGCCAATACTCTGTATAACTGAGGCATAGCCTCCTACTTTTACGTTCAGTCCCCCATGCAATAAACAATATATTCTATTGGCTTTCCTAATGGTTTGCTCTTCCTGAATTTTAGTCTTTTGAGATTCAAGTGCTGGGCACCACATCTCTCTGGATCTGGTTTAGAAACAGAACAACATTTCAAATAAAACACTCAACTGGCAAGGGTGGGTGAATCGGACTATATGCTTTTCTGATCGATGTTCCGTAACTAAAGCCCTTGAATCATGATGTATGATTCTATAATTAGGAAAATATTGAATTTGGATAGTATTTTCTTTCAATACTGCAGCCAGCAGAGGGCATGCAGATAAACAATGCACTTGTGTATCTGCAGCACCATCTAGTGATCATTTATTTAATCAGATATATGATAACAAGCAGGCACAAATTTCAGAAAAAGAATTGAGAAATTGGTGATCATTAAGCAGAAAGTAGTTAAATGTGATTTTCTTCAAACCATTGAAAAATATGTACTTCAGTTCTTTGACATGAGAAATGGGTATTTGCTTGAAAACATGGAATGCTGTATTAAAGAGTATGGTGAGCGAGCAGGAGAGTGGTTAAAAGGTGCTGTTGTGGAGAAAGATATTCATTGAATTGATGGGCCAGTTGATGTATTTCTTTACATTCTTCCATGATTTGTGCTACAAAACATAAGGCAGCATACAGTGGGATCAGCAAATCGTGGACCTGTTCTTGGGCCTGGTTACAGTAATTTGTAGTTCCCAGGTGAAATGATGGGTTGCTGCCTGCCTCGTGTTTGTGGTCGACTTTACCCACAAGTGCGCATAGAGTAGGAAGCATGTGGCGCATTTGGTCTTTGGTGACTCATCGGTAAAGTGTATCAAGTATCCAATATACATGAATGTTGGTATTTGGTGACAGTTGAACCCCAAATGACCCGGATTTGAATCCTTAACAAATTTTGAACAAAGTTCTTTCTTGGCTCAGGAATCCTTCTCTAGAAGGTTTATTATAATCTTAGTAATAAGAACTGCATTACACGGAAGGATTATAGAAAAATGTGAAAGTTAGAGAGCATTGATCAAATTTGCAAATTTTTTGACTGAAAAAGTGATGTTAAAAGTATAAGTGCAATCGTTGTTTGTTAAAACAGGGATTATTATTACAAAGACCTTGGACTCTTCCAGCCATTCCTGTCAGCGTTTCCAAAATTCTGATCTGATTTAGATTTCATTCCCAATATACAAGTCTGTATTTGAAAGGTGGAGTCCCTTGCAACAGCTCTGGTGTTTTTCACCACGTTAAAACACTTTGTTTGCTTCCATCTCCAAAAGCAGGATTCCAGACCAGAGTCCTGAGTCACTGCTTATCTCTTATGTATATGCACTTATATTACTGTGGTATATGAAAGGCAAAGAAATTGAATTTTTTGTTCAGGTAATAAGAAAATTCTTGCCTTGAATTAGTCAAAAACATTTCAATGCCATCTCCAAAAATACCCTCTATTACTTGTCAAATCAAGTCATTAGTACAATGATCTATAGCTGTCTGCTTCAGTATATTTGAATTCATAACCTAATACAAATTGGCTATCAGTTGATGCTTTTCTTTCTCCTTTGCAGATCTTTTCAGGAATGAGAAGTTAATGCGGGAATATCGGGAGTTTCTAGGTAACACTATGGTATGACTAATTAATGAAATGCATGGATTTTTTTTGAAAAAAAGAATGGGGCTTGAGTTTCTTCTATTTTTCTGCCATGCTCCAGGGAATTTCAAACCAGACAGAGTTGGACTCAAAAGTCTTTCTGCTAGTTTAATGTTCAGTACATTCAAATAAGTCCCTGTGTCCTGATCAAAATTGAGAGATTTTGCTGATTTATGCAGCTTGTGAAGTGTCCCAAATTGCCATGCCACTTCTTCAATTTCTTAGATGCATAAACACTAGCAGTTTATTTGCATCGAAAATTGATTTACTAAGAAACTGAGTGGAGCTGACTCGTGTCTGCCAATGAGAGGATTAAATACTTCTGCACAGTTTCTGATGCTGGCAATTGAGAGTGAGAGGTTTTGAAGGTTATTCCTTCTTTGAAGTCTTAATTCTCGTTTACATTGAACAGCTAACTAAAGTTACTGTTTAACAGAGGGACGTTGTTGTCTAAAATGAATTGTTTCTTCTGCCCCTAAACAGGGGGACACAGGCTCGCTGAAAGCAACTGCAGATAATTAATGAGCAAATTAGCTTAAGCAGGTTTCTCTCCTGTGGCTCAGCTGACTCTGCTTTTTAAAGATTATAATTACAAGGGTATGCTATAGTGGCACAGTGTTGCTATCTAGGAGCCGGATGTTCCAAGTTCAAACTCTTGTTTGCATTCATCAATATGGGTGTGTAGTTAGTTACTTAAACAGGTAATTTACGTTCTTTCAGAAAGATTATACCTCTTAAGTTAACATTGTCTGATTTGGTCAATGGTAGCAAAAGGTGGGTGTGGCTGTAAGTCAGACAAGTAAGGGGATCAAGAAGTTTAGAGAGAAACCTCAAGTCTTGCCATGGTCCATCAGATTTGAGGTTGTTGCATCTTGTATGGATGAAAGTGAGTGTGTTAGCATGATGAACAGACTGACCATGAAAGAGGAAGTCATTCAAATTGGCACAGCTGAAAGCATGAATGCTAAAGATCATGTAGCCTACCAAACACCAGAGTTTGGGATATTTGTTCGGGGCTGGAGAGGAGCTTGTGGTGGCACTGGGAGGATCCAATTGTTGTTATCCATGTAGGTAACAATGGGATAAGTAACACCAGAAATGAGGTTCTACATAGATAGTATAAAGAGCTAGATACTAAATCAAGATGCAGAACCTCAAACGTTTAACCCTAATCCATGTCCAAATAAGCATAAGGCAAAGAAAATTAGGAAGATGAATGGATAGCTCAAATATTGGTGTGGGATAAGTGTTATGGTGTACCCAAGGTCTTGAGACTTGAAACTCTTGCATCTGGCTCAAAAGTAGGGTGACTGTGGCTGCAGATTTAGACAATGTGTTGGTTGTCAGTTGGTAAACTATTCAAGTGAACCTTCTCTGCATTGCTTCCAATGAGTTTGTATCCTTCCTTAAATAAGGAGACCAGAAATGTACATGCCATTTAAAATGCTGTCAGATAGTTTCACTATTGCCTTGTACGATTGTAACAGAATTTTCTACCTTCTTTCCATTTTCAATACATAAACATTCCATTTACCTTCCTAATCATTTGCTCTACTTGCATACTAACTATGTGATTCATTAAGTAAAGTATCCTGATCCCTTTGTACTGCAGAGTTTTGTAATCTTCCTCCATTTTAAACTGCCAAAATGGGCAAGTTTACATTTTCCCACAATCCATCTACACATTTTTGCCTATAAAACCAGCAATAGAAAAGCCCATTTAGCTAACTGTAGCTTTGTTTTCTCAACGGTGGAAGAGCCCAGCATATCAGTGCAAAAGGCAAGGCTGCCGCTTTTGTAAGTCTTCAGCCAGAAGTGCCCGGTGGATGATCCGACTTGGCCTCCTCCAGTGGGCCCCAGCATTAGATACGTCTTCAGCCAATTTGATTTACTCCACGTGATGGCAAGAAATGGTTGGAGACACTGAATGCGGCAAAAGCAACAGATCCTGACAACATTCCAGCAATAGTACTGAAGGCTTGTGCTCCAGAACTTGCCGGTGCCTTAGTCAAGCTGTTCTAGTACAGTTACAACAGTGACATCTACCCAACAATGTGGAAAAATTGTCCAGGTTTGCCCTGTACATAAAAACTAGGACCAATTAAAGCAATGAAAGATGTCAGAAACAGTGTTATCAAGCAGTACCTGCTCAGCAATAACCAGCTCAGTGACACCCAGTTTGGGTTCTGCCAGGGCCACTCAGCTCCTGATCTCATTACAGCCTTGGTCCAAACTTCGACAAAAGAGCTGAATTCCAGAGGTGAGATGAGAGTGACAGGCCTTTATATCAGGGCTGCATTCGACCGAGTGCAGCATCAAGGAGCCGTTGCAAAGCTTCAGTCAATAGGTATCGGGGGGCAGACTCTCCGGTGGTTGGAATAATACCTGATACCTAAGCTGGTCGTGGTGGTTGGTCAGTCATCTCAGCTCCGGGACATCTCTGCAGGAGTTCTGCAAGGTAATGTACTAGGCCCAACCATCTTCAACTGCTTCATCAATGATCTTCCCTCCATCATAATGTCAGAAGTGGGGATGTTCATAATGTTCAGCACCATTTGCAATTCCTCTGATACTGAAGCAGTCTGTGTTCAAAGGCAATAAGATCTGGATAGTATTCAGGCTTGGGCTGGCAAGTGGCAAGTAACATTCGTGCCAAACAAATGCCAGGCTATGACCATCACCAATAAGAGATAATCTGACTACAGCCTCTTGACAGTCAGTGGTGTAACCATCACTGAATCCCGCACTATGAACATCCTGGGGGGGTTATCATTGACCAGAAACTTAACTAGACTCACCATATTAACAGAGTGGCTACAAGAGCAAGTCAGAGGCTAGGAATACTGCAGCGAGTAACTTACCTCCTGACTCCCCAAAACCAGTCCACCATCTACAAGGCAGAAGTCAGGAGTGTGATGGAAAACTCCCCCCTTGCCTGGATGACTGCAGCCCCAACAACATTCAAGGAGCTTGACACCATCCAGGACACAGCAGCCTGCTTGATTGGCACGACATCCACAAGCCTCTGCTCCCTCCACCACCGACACTCAGTAGCAGCAGTGTGTACTATCTACGAGACGCATTGCAGAAATTTACCAAAGGTCCTCAGACAGCACCTTCCAACCCATGACCACTTCCATCTGGAAGGTCAAGGGTAGCGGATACGATGGAACACCTCCACCTTCAAGTTCCCCTCTAAGGCACTACCATCCTGACTTGGAAATGTATCGCCATTCCTTCACCGTTGCTAGCTCAAGATCCTGGAATTCCCTCCCTAATGGCATTGTAGGTTAATCCACAGGAAGTGGACTGCTGCAGTTCAAGAAGGCAGCTCACCCCTACCTTCTCAAGGGCAACTGTGGTTGGGCGATAAATGCTGGCCAGCCAGCAACACCCACATCTCTCAAAATGAATAAATTAGAAAAAAGTAATCGTATCATTGTGGAAACAAATTAATTAGTTATGAAATTGAGCTGGTAGTAACTTTTAAATCTGCTTGTGTGGGCTGGAGTTTCTCCTGTATGAGGTAGCAAGAACAGTATTTAATTGTACGAGAGTTCAAAAATCAGATTCTCAACTCACTAAAATATCTCCCAAATAAGTCCTCGTGCCTTGAGTTTGGAGTCTTGCTGTCAGGAAACCTATTTCATACCTTTGCATCTGTGTAGCCCAACTCAATGCATTAACATTGTAGTTCCAATCTCCCTTTCCACAACTGATAAACTCTGTGCTGAGAAAATCTGGCTGGTGAAACAGAATAGGTATCTGGCAATTTGGGGGTCCTCGTGCAAGAGTCATTGAAAGCTGGTATGCAGGTACAGCAAGTAATCAGCAAAATGCATCAAATGTTATGTTTTATTGTAAGTGTAATTGAACGTGAGGGTAATTGAATGTAAGAGTAGGGTGTTTAGGATTCAGACATACAGGCATCAGTAAGACTGCATCTGGAGTTCTTTGTACAGTACTGGTCACTACTTATGGAAGAATGTTAATGGAAACAGTTCAGAGAAAATTTTTGGACTAATACCTGGAATGAGTGGATTGTCTTATGAGGAAAGGCTAGACAGAGTCAGAGGTAACGTAATTGAAACAGAAGATCTTGAGAGGACTTGACCAGGTGATTATTGAAAAGAGATTTCCTCTTGTGGATGAATCAAGAACTAAGATTCATGCTTTTAAATGGGCAATCCCTTATCTTTAAAAACAGATGAAGAAACATTCTTTCCCTGAGGGTCATGAGACAAAGAACAAACAGTACACCACAGAAACAGGCCCTTTGGCCCACTAAGGCTGCACCAGTGTATGATGCCTTTCTGAACTAAATACCTTTTGTCTCTATGCAATCTGTATCCTTTTATTCCCTGCCTATTCGTATATCTATCAAGATGCTTCTTAAACGTTGCTTTTGTATCTGCCTCAACCATCTCCTGTGGCAGTGCATTCCAAGCACTTACCACCCTCTCTGTTTTAAAAAAAAAAGTCTCTCATATCTCATTTAAACTTCATCTTTAAACTTAAACATTAAACCCATGTCCCCTAGTAATTGACATTCATAATCTGGGAAAAAGACTGGCTATCCATTCTATCCACGCCTGTCAGTTTTGTAAACTTGCCAAGTCACCTGTTATCCTTCAGCATTCAAGTGAAAACAAATCAAGTTTACCCAATCTCTCATCATAGCTAATACCTTCCAAACCAGACAACATCCTGATAAATTGTTTTTGTAACTTCCCCAAAGCCTCCATGTCCTTCTGGTAGTGTGGTGATTAGTACATAACATTCCTATTGTGGTCTAACTAAAGTTCTATGTTATTGCAACCTGACTTGCCAACTTTTATATTCTGTGCCCTGACCGATGATGGCAAGCATGCCATATGGCTTTTTGAACAACTTATCCGTTCGTATTGCCACTTTAAGGAAACTCTGGACCTATATGCGTAAATCCCTCTATGTTGATATGACTAAGGATTCTGCCATTTACCATTTCTTTCCCTTTTGTATTAGATCTCCCAAAAAGCATCACCTAGCATTTGTCCGGATTAATCTCCATCTGCCATTTCTCTGCTATATCCTCTCTCAATCTTCCTCACTAATCTTAGTAATCAGCTAACCTACCTTCTCCTCCATATTATAAACAACAGGGGTCCCAGCACTGATACCTGCCGAACACCACAGGTCATAGATCTCCAGTCAGAAAAACACCTTTCCACCGCTACTAAATAAAAACTGAAAGAACTGTGGATGCTGTAGATCAGGAACAAAAACAAAGTTGCTGGAAAAGCTCAGCAGGGCTGGCAGCATATGTGAAGGAAAAATCAGAGTTAACGTTTCTGGTCTGGTGACCCTTCCTCAGAACTGATGGTGGCTGGGAAAACATCAGTTTGTATGCAGAAAAATGGGGAGTGGGATGGGGTAGGGAGTAAATGATAGGATAAAGAGCCTAAAGAGAAAGAAGAGCAGTTGGACAGATGAAGAATTGATAACGATTAGGCTGGGAGGTTGAATAGTTAATGGGGACTATTGGTGCCTAACAACAGGTGGTGTGTAATAGCAGGCTATGTGGTTACAAGGCCTGGTGTGGGGGATGTGGGGGGGCACTGGGACATGGGAGAGTTTAGGCCCTAAAATCATTAAACTGGATATCGAGTCCAATAACACTTTTTTCCCTTCACAGATGCTGCCAGACCTGCTGAGCTTTTCCAGTAACTTTGTTTTTGTTTCCACCACTACTGTCTTCTATAACGAAGCCAGTTCTGTATCCACCTTACCAGCTCACCACGCATCCTGTTTGATGTCACCACCTTTTTGTATCTACCTGCCTTGAGGGACCTTGTCAGAACCCTTACTAAAGTCCATATTGACAACATATGCTGCCTTACCCTAATCAATTATCTTTGTCACTTCCTCCAAAAGCTCAAAGTTTGAGGGTCTTTGGAACTCCTTTCCGCAAGCGGCAGTGGATGCTAAATCTTTGAATATTTTTAAAGGCAGAGGTATATAGATTCTTGATTACCAAGTTCAAAAGATTATCAGGACACGCAGGAATGTAAAGTTGAGTTTAAAATCAATTCAGTCTAATTGAACGTCAGAGGAGACTTCGAAAGGCCAAGTGTTCATCTCTTATTCCTCGTTTGTATACCAAGTGTGCAAAACCTTGCTTTATCAAAGCAACAGTCACTGTGATCAAGAATCTACCCACCTCTTTAGAAAGAAAACCCACCAAGGTGAAAGTCCTTGTGCTGGTAGAGAGTATATGTGAACATTTTGCCACCGTAACCTATGAGGGTTCACATGCATCCACCTCTGAGGTGGAGCTATTGCTGAAGGGTTCAGGCTGTCACCTTTTTTAGTTATGGACGTACTCGGAGTACAACTCAAAGAGAAGCAGGAATTACTTGGAAAATATGGATAAAAGCTTGTGCAGAACAAGAATGAGTTTGCACCTGCACTGTTCACTTTGGGAGCAAAGAGCCTGATGTCCTCCACTCCTCTCTACCTGTTTTGGATCCCTCCGCTTAGTTGTGGACCATTATTTTTCGAGCGGTGAAAGACAGAATGATTGAATATGAAGGAAGTGTATGTAAGTGTAGTTCATGACGCTGCTTGTGTACACCAGATGGTTAGGTGCCCTAGTGAGTGGATACAAAGCATAGAGGGCAGCGAGGTTTCAGTAGTGGTAGTGAATGTGAATGCTGGAGTGGACATGATGCATGTGAGGCTGATGGTTATAATCCATAGTGAGGCGCAGCGTCAGACTTGGTAATGACCCTGAGCAGATGAGATAGCGGAAAGAAGATGGCACTGCTTAGAGAGTAGGAGATCACTTTGTGACACTGTTGATCATTCCTTTTGACTATCACTGCCTAAGCTGGCTAGATCTGGTAGGATGGCCTCTTGTTGTATTCAATCAACTGTCCACCAGTTCCTTGAAATCCTCCTCCATGGACCCGTGGAGTGAGAAGTTTTCTTCTGTTGTGACTTCACAGGTGAGCACCACAGTGTGGGAGTATTTCTTGGCTTGCATCATCTAAGGTGGCATCCAGTTAGGCTTTAAATATGGCCAGAAGATTGAAGGTTCTGACAGTGGTTACACATTCCTCTTGCTTGCTACACCACATGCCAAGTAATGAAATCAGCATCTGACTTATGCGTATAATGAGCTGAGAACCGCATGATTACATGAAATAACTCGCTCAGGGCTATGATAGAAATTATGCTGTTGCGTTCTATGCCATCATTCTTTAACTTTTAATGGGAAAATGCAGCTCCAGGTCGATTTAGTTACTGGTGCAAGGCATCAGTAAGTTTTCAAGACAATCCAACTTAAGCTCCTCCTTTTGCTTGTTTCAAAGGAAAGTTAGGTGATGGAACATACATCCAGCTCTACACCTTATCAAAGAAAAAAAGTCAGACGTTTTGAAGAGAATTACCGGCTTTATCTTTTCATTGATTAAAAAAGTCAAAAGTGAAGTGCGACATTTTTGTCAAATAAAGGATTATGCAAAAGTAATCTTCACAAGTTAACAGGTTTTACTTTTAACTTAATAATTGTTTTTAATTGTTCCTTTTAGCCTCGCTCAACTAAGTCAACGAAGTTTTTACAGGGACCAGGAAAAGTTGTGATGGTTGCAATCTGCATGTAAGGCCGTATTTTGCATTTAATGTTTGTTTGTTTGTTTGTTTGTTTTGTCTTTAATTGAGATTGGATAAAAATCTGCGTTTAAGAAAAACAAGCTGATGCTAATTATGTATCCTCTACACCTTCTGTCTCCCTCTCCGTGTCATGGAATGCCATAAAACTGTAAGATATAGGAGCAGAATTAGGTCCTTTAGCCCATTGAAATGCTGCACCATTCGATCATGGCTGATTGTTTCTTAGGCCCATTCTCCTGCTTTCTCCTCATAACCCTTGATCCCCTTACTAATCAAGAACCTAATTCTGACTTAAATACACTCAATGACTTGGCCTCCATAGCCTTCTGTGATCATAGGTTCCACAGAGAAACCAACCTCTGACCAAAGAAATTTCTCATCGACGCAATTCTAAAGGGTCATCCCTTCACACTGAGACCGTGCCCCCAGGTCCTTGTCTCTCCTACTAGTGAGAAAATCTTCTCCACGTCCACTCTATCCAGGCTTTCTCAGTATCCTTTAAGTTTGTCAGATTTCTCCCTTTGTCCTCCTAAACTCCGTTGCGTACAGTCCCAGTGTCTTCAATCACTCCTCGTATGACAAGCCTTTCATCCCCAGGATCATTCTGGTAAACCTCATCTGGACCCTCCCCAGTGCCAGAGCATCTTTCCTTAGATATAGGGTCCCAGACTGCTCACAATATTCCATGTGTGGTCTGAGCAGAACCTTTGACAGCCCTAGTAGCACATCTCTGCTCATGTGTTCTAACCCTCTTGAAATGAATGACATCATTGCATTTGCCTTCCTAATCGCCAACTGAACCTGCATGTTAACCTTCAGAGAATCCTAAGCCAGGGCTCTCGAGTCTCATTACGCTCAGGTTTCCAAAGCCTTTCCCCATTTAGAAAGTAGGCCGCACCTCTTTCATTCTGACCAACATGTATAACCTAACACTTGATTTTGTGACATTGTATTCATCTGCTACTTCTTTGCCTGCTCGCCTGGCATGTCCAAGTCCTCCTTCAGTCTCCCCACTTGCACCACACTACCTGCCCCTCCATCTATCTTGTACCATCTGCAAACTTAGCAACAATGCCCTTAGTTCCTCCTCCAAGTTTGTTAATGCATAACTGGAATAGTTGTGGTCCCAACACTAACTGTGGACCCTATGTATCGTGCAATCTCCCAAAAGGCAGTGTTTGCAATACAGACCAGAGGATTGAAGAGGAAATGCTACAATTTTGTGGTCTTCCCGAAAACTATGGTCTTTTGAGAAAATAGCTACTGTGACATTTGATTCCGAACCAAATTGGAAGCTGATGTTATCTTTCTAATTTATTTTGCACTTTGGTTTGTCTTCAAAGTGAAATTTCTTGCTTTTCTTTAAGTTTAAAGCATTCTTCTTTAAAATAAAATTAAATGCTCTGTCAAATTTAAAAATATCCCACATTTCTGTCAATGTTATTTTTGTTAACCCCACCCTCTAGCAATGGGCTGAATTTTATCTTCAAACTGCTTGCCTGGATTTATACAGGATCTGCATCGATGTTCTCGGAAGCTATACATTCACTGGCTGACACCTGTAATCAAGTAAGGAAATTACACATTTTTGCTTGGATGATTGCATTTTTTGTAGGATTAACTAAAACTCATAATTATTATTTATTTTTAGAGTCATAAAGTCAGTAATACAGCATGCAAATAAGCCCTTTGGCCCAAGCTGATCCATGCTGACCCATGGTGTCCACTCAGCTGGTTCCACTTGCCTGCATTTAGCCCCTCTCGTGGATTTAAAGTAAACCTCCCCATCCACATACCTATCCAGATTTTTTTTTAATGTTGCTATTGTACCTGCCTCAACCAGTTTGTCTGGCAGCCCATTCCGTATCTGCACCCCTCTCTGCGTGAAGAAGTTGCCCCTCAGGTCCTTCTTAAATTTATCCTCCCTCACCTTAAACCTATGCCATCCTAGTTTTCAATTCCCCATCCCTGAGGGGGAAAAAAGCTATATGCATTCATCGTATATGGCTCAATAAGGCCACCACTTATTCTCCCATGTTCCAAGGAATAAAGTCCTACCCTGACTAACCTCTTCCTATAACTCAGGTCTGCTAGTCCTGGCAACATCCTCGTAAATCATCTTTGCACACTTCCCAGTTTAACTATGTCTTTCGTATAACAAGGTGACCAAAACAGTACACAATACTCCAAGTGCAGCCTCACCAACGACTTATACAACTGTAACATAACATCCTACCTCCTGCACTCAGTGCCTTGACTGATGAAGGCCGGCATGTTAAATGCCCTCTTCACCACCATATCTACCTGTGACGTCACTTTCAATGAACTTTGTACTTGTACTCCTAGGTCTCTCTGTTCCTCAACACTCCTCAGGACCTTTCCATTTACTGTACGAAGTCCTACCTTGGTTTGACTTTCCAAAGTGCAACACCTCACAGTTATCTGTATTGAATTGCATTTGCCAGTCCTCAGCCCACTCCCCCATCTGATCACGATCCCTCTAATTTTTGATCATCTTCCTTGCTATCAACGATATTTCCTAATTTTGTATCATCTGCAAACTTACTAATGATGCCTTGTACATTCACATCCAGATCATTTGTGTAAATAACAAATAACAAAGGTCCCATCACCAACCCCTGTGGCACACTACAAGTCACAGACCTCCTTTTGCATTATGATTATGCATGAAAGTTCTCCATAGGCAAAATGTATTAAATATTATTGAGAAATCTGAATGTTTGTTTGTAATAGCAATACACAATTGTCATAATTGTATTTGACTCCACTTTAGTCGTCTGAATTTTGCAGGAAAAATATGATGATGCATGCTGTTATGTGCTAAGAAAGCCATTGAATTGATAGATGCATTGAGATTGCCATGTATGCAGATCTTTCTGTGAATTTTTGCTGTCCCATCATATACTTCATGTAAATGGCATCACATCCTGACCTGTCTGTCGTTTGAGAATTTGCACATCACAGGCCCACTAGCCTCGTGCCTGTGTGCCAAAAAAGGAACAAGTTAAAATTAGTGGTTTCATTCCTCCCTGCAATAAATTGAAGATTTAAGGAATGTAAAATTTATGTAAGAGAAAAATTGGTGTCCCCTTTTTTTCAGTCCAGTCTTTCTTTCCCTGTTCCTGGATATGATTTCACTCTAATTCACTGGCTGTAATTGAGCTTTTCAGTCTTTTTGAAAGGCCCTGAAGCCTCATTGTCATCTGGTTAGAGTTGTGACGTACAATGTATTTTGAAATGATGACAGCAAGAAAATGTCTTGACTGATGCCATGCACCATAAAATTCATCTTTGTCTGCTTAAAGTTTAATTATAAGTAGGCATTGCTTGCAGGTGATCATTTGAATTGGATTTTCAATTTGAAGTTCGGAAACAACAAATTCCACTCACCTTCGATAGACAAAAACTGCAGCATTGTCATGGTTGTGATTGTAAAGATTGTTGCAGTTATGATTGTTAAAATTTTAACAAGATGGAAGGAAGCCATTTGGTCCATTGTGTCTGTCCTAGCCCTTCTGTAATTTACCTCCACCCTTCTCCTTGTAGCTCTGATCATTTTTTCCTTTATAGATAACAGCCTGGTTCTCTTGCGTGGCTTGCTTGATCCTGTCTCCATGCTTTCAGATCCTGACCACTCACACCACAAAAATGGTTTTTCTTATATCACCACTGCTTCTTTTACCCATTAAATTTGTGCCCCTATTTCTCAGACCTTCCTCTAATGGAAACCGTTTCTCCCCACGTATTCTGTCCAGAATCCTCATGATTTTGCATACTTCAATCAACCGTCTTTGAGGAAAACAGTCCCCAACTTCAGTCTTGTCTCTCAAATTGTGCACCAGTTGAGGCCAAACCACAATTCTATCAGAGTTTATCACTAATTTCGCAGAATCATAAAATTTTTGTAGTGAAGGAGACCATGCAGCCCATCATGTCTGCACAAGTTGTTACCTTTTGTGAATCACCTTTCTCCCCCAACATCTTTGAACAACATTTCTGTCCACCTTCCTTGCTTTTATGTTCTGTTCTCCTGTTGTTAAAGCCGTGGATGCTTTTAACCCTGTCCTGCCTCTTGCAATAATTTATGTGCATATATGCCTGCTCTTGGTGCAACCTTTAGAATTTGTACCCTTTAGGTAATGTGGTGTCATATCAAAATGGATGACTTCACTGTATGTTCATTATGTAATGGGGCTTATTCTTTAATATTTTAGTTAGCGTGCCACTGGTCATTTTGGTTAGAAGCTAAAAAGTTAGGAATTTGCCAGACACAATAAATGTTTGCTCAAAGCAGAGGAAACTTTATTACTTTAGTAAAGCTGTTAATATTTCTGACAGTCTTCAGTCTCTTGAAATGTTTACCTTGAAGCGTTTTGAGGTAGCCATTATCATGATCTATGGAAACTTTAATTACGTAAGGGCTTAAATAACGATTAGGTGCAGATTAGATGTTCCATTTGTAACTGGAATCTTGCACATTTTTCATCTGGCCTGGTGGGTTGAGGCATAGCTAAGCTGTGTTTGTGCTGTCAAAACTGTTAGATATCACTTTAGAATTTTAAAAGTCAAGCTATTTTCACATCATATTTGCAAGTACAGAAATTGTTCATTGATAAGATGGGTCTATATACATTCCACAATGTGGATAAGAGGCAGTACAGGTTAGGAACAACAGTTCTTGAACCTGTTAAGTAATAACCATTTAGAATCAAATTCTCAGTTGTTCTTGAGTCGAAACCTAAAACAAAATTTCTGTTGATCATTTAAAATTGCAGTTTAATATGGTGTTCATTTGTGATAGCCCAAGAATAGCCACTATCGTCTCTCTCGGTAACCACAGCTTGCTCACAAACAAATCAGTGCATGGGTGATCTGCTCCAGAGCGAAGTGCTTGTACTCAATGTCCAATTATCCAAGGTCCCTCTGTCCATTGGTTTGGACAGCTGGAATGCATTTTGGGTGGTTAATCCACCTTTAGCTGTGCTCCCTCCTATGCAGGCACAGGCCTACTAATAGTTAACAGTAGTGGTCAATGCTCAGTGCACACACAGTGCCCAATCCAGGGCCCGGGAATGCCAGTGTACAGAAGGATGACTGTTTGGAACTAGGTCCGTGCCCTTCAAGATGATAGTGGTTGTGAATTTGCAAGGTGCTGTCTAAGGATCTTTGGTAAATTTCTGCAGTGCACTGTTGCTACTGAACATTAGCAATGGAGTGACTGAGCATCAATGGATGTGATGCTCATAAGTGGGTTGTTTTGTCCTGAATGGCATAAATCTCCGAGTGTCATTGGAGCTGCACTTGCCAGATAATTGGGAAGTATTCCATCACACCCTGGCTTGTGTATTGTAAATGGTACAAAGGCTTTGGGAGTCAGGATGTGAGTAACTCGTTGCAGGATTCTTAGCTTCTGACCTGCTCATTTATATGACTAGCCTACTTCAGTTTCTAGTCAGTGGTAATTCCCAGCATGTTGACAATGGTGGATTCAGCAATGACAATGCTGTTGAATGTCAAGGCCGATAGTTAGATTTTTTTTTCTTGTTAAAGGTGATTATTGCCTGGCACGTGTGGTGCGAATGTTACTTGCCATTTGTGAGCTCAAACCTGGATGCTGTTTGAGTTTGCTGCATTTGGCCATGGAATGTTTCAATATCTGCCAGTTGTGAAATGGTCCTGCACGCTGTTCAGTCATCAGTGAACATCCCCACTCAGTCCTTATGGTCGAAGGTAGGTCGTTCATGAAGCAGCTGATGATCTTTGGGCCAAGACACTACGCTAAGGAACTCTTGCCGTGATGTCTTACTGAGATGGCTGAGCTCCAACAACCACAGTTGTCATTTTTTTTTTGCTAAGTATGATTCCAGTGAGAAGAAGTTTATCTATGGGGGTGCCTTAGTTAATATAGCCCTTCAATCGGCCTCACTAAGGCTGTATAAGAAAGTTTGCTGTAGCCATATTGGTTGCCTTGTTTTCAGCATTCTTCTTTGGTCTTTGTCTGTGGCAGATTACGCTATTTAATGTCACCACTTGTGTAAAGGTGCTGCAAATAGCAGAAATAAAGCCAACATTGTTTTCAGGAGACAGGAAACAGTAACCCATCTAAAGATAGTGCTGTAGGATGTAAAATGAATACCCTATAAAACCCTTAGTTTGTCATATTTCATTCTTAAGTTGCTCTTTCCCAGTAGTCACTCTTGCACTGTCTCTCGCACACTCCCTGTAGCTCCTCCGCCTCCCCCCGACCTTCCCACCAGCCTTCCATTTCCCCCCCCGACACAGTCTTGTAAAAACAAAAGAAGGTCCATTCCTTTGCCAAACTTCATCCCTGCACATGAGCCATCTGCACATGCTCATAACTGGGCACCATTACATGCAGAACATAATAATCTCAGCTGTGCAGATGCATCCAGACATGGGAAATTTCTGTCAGCAGTTTATGATGTCACTGGGTATGTCTGTGCACATGCAGATGCTGGTGGCCATTTTAATAGTTATATTTGCAATTGCACCAATTCTCCATTCTTGTGTTGCAGCAGTGACTACGCTTAAAAGCACATTATTGGCTGGATTATGTTATGAGACATTTGGTGGCCATGAAATGTGCTGTGAAAGTTCAAGTTTTTGCATTCTTTCTTTTGAGATATATTCACTAAGCTTTTAAAAATAAAGCTGAAACTTGTCCTTTCAAATGCAAGCAGCAATTTAAGGTTGTGTTTTGATTTAATTATTACAAAATGGCATCTTTGGCACTAAGATGTTGGAGAGGTGCTGTCATAGTGGCAGTGTCACTAGACGTGTGTTTGAATCTCACTATGGTCAATGGTGATGTTTCAATAAAAAAAAATTTATAGTCCAATGGCTAATATACCCCACTATCCCATCGTCATAAAAACCTGACTGGTTCAATGAGATAACAAGGTGTAGAGCTAGATGAACACAGCAAGCCAAGCAGCATCAGAGGAGCAGGAAAGCTGACGTTTTGGGTCTGGACCCTTCAGAAATGGGGTTCAATAATGTCTTTTAAGTCAGGAAATCTTCCATTCTTACCTGGTCTGGTCTATTTGTGACCTCAGACTTACAGCAATGTTTTTGACTCTTAACTGCCCTCTGAAATGTCTGGGCAACCCACTCATTTCAAGAGCAGCTAGGAATGGGTAACCAATACTGTCCTTGTTGGTGATGCCCATATACTGTGGAAAAGAAAGACCAAACTTAGAATCACTTTTAAAAATCTGGAAGCTCTATACTTAAGATTTCTGATGAATGTTTTAAATTTACAACAATACCTTATCTTTTTTCTCATTCCCTCAGTCCCATCTTTATTTCCTTCTCTCCCCTAATTTTGTCTCTGTGTTATTTGTCATTGAATTGTGTATTCTAACTTACTGTTTTTGTTTTAGACACTGACCTGGATGTTTAACTGAGATGGGGTGGTTATTTTGGGAGGTGTCGTGTTCAGTCTGATTTTTGGATGGAGAAACAGTACTCTGATTTCCTCCAGTGCTCTGCTATCTTAACTGCACAGCATGTATAATTATGGCTTTGTCTTGGCCAGGGAACCTGTCAATAGTTCAGTTAACTGTTGGCTCCTGTGCAGATACTGGGGAGGATGTGGGCTAGGTAGGTCTGATTCATGACCTCTGAACAATTGCTGGAAGTTCCAAGTTATAACCATCTGTGGTTTGGAGTGGAGTTTACGGATAGTGGTGCTCTCATGAGCTGGCTGTCTATGACCACCTAAGTGGTGGATGTCATTGATTTGGATGATGCTTTTGACAGCCTTATTGAGTGCTGTGGTACATCTTGCTCATGGTGCACACTGTCACTGTGTTGAAGTGGACAGAGTGAATGTTTGAGATGATGGATGACTGCCAGTCAAGCTTTCAGCGTTGATCTGGATTTCTTTGCAAGCCTTTTGTACTGTTTGAACTAGACTCATCCTGTATTTTATCATACTCCATCTTAATATCTCAGATTGTCAATGGGCTTTGGGAAATTGAGGGTGAGTTCTGAGCTGCAGAATTTTGAGCCTTAAAACTGCTTTTCTTATCGCTGTGTTGTTTGGCTTCTGGTCAATCTCCAGGGTATTTATTTTGGGGATTCAACAATCGTATGCCACTAAATATCAAGTGGAGATGATTCGATTCTCCCTTGTTGGAGATGATTGCCTGTTATTTTCAGATGTGGGCTGCAACTGGAATGTTGTCCATCTTTTGCTATGTATGACTGTGTCAGCGCGTACTGTGTTGGGAATGGTACCGCTAAACTTTCTAACTGGGATTATATCTATAGATGTCTTTGTTTTGAAGTTCAGCAGAACTGATTTACTGCTGGGACATCTATTCAACCTTGTGTTTTCTTGTGAGTTGTTCTAGAATTACTCCTAACCCTAAAATTGACACTCTTTATTATCCCTGCAGGTTTTGTTAGCGGTGGGTGTCAGTCAGTCTGCTAGGACCCCCGACCCCGGTCATCCGTAAGTGTGTTGTTAAAAATGTTATCATAATGAACTGGTGCTTCTGCTAGAGTGAAAACAGATGAAATTCTCATGACTCATTACTAGAAATCTCTGTAGCAGTGTTTGTTATAGATATGAGACTGTTAATATTATTAATTGCAGTAGTTGTCATAATTTGAATTTTTGTGATGAGCATGATTACCTAAATGTTAGATTTGCCCATTCTCAAAACTGTTGCAGATCATATAGCTGCATTTGCATTTAATTTTCCTCTTATTTCAAATTTAGGTATGGATTTACAAACATGCGCTACATTGCTTCCCTCATTAGTGGAGTTGGCATTTTTATGATGGGTGCAGGACTGTCCTGGTACCATGGAATTATTGGACTTATACATCCTCATCATATTGAATCACTAACATGGGTAAGTTTTGCCTCCTGATACTTCTAGAAATAAGTTGTGAAATCAGTTCTTTGAGAGAACTACAGATGTGGTGCCAAGTGCCAAATATATATCTAAAGCAATCTCTTTTTTTTTGTATGAGACAGTCATTTTCTAATTTCAGTGTAGTAGTCTGAACTGATTTGTCTGAGTAGAATTTCAGAGTGAAAGGTTTGCTGAACTGTCATCATTTTCAAAAATTTTCACCATCACCTTCCTCACTTACCAGACCTTCGACTTTAGTTCTCTGTGTCTCTGTAGATGCTGCCAGACGTGCTGAGGTTCTGCAGCAATTTCTGTTTGTTTCTAGCAACAGTTTTTGTTTTGTTTAACTTTAATTCTAGACTAGTTTGAAAATGCTAATTATTCTGTCTTTTGTGCTAGATTGATCATGAAGAAAATTATCAGTTATTACAATAACTGTTTGATCTTGGTCAGTATATGTTTATTTTACTGTTGACAGCATTGATAATTAGTCTGAATCAAAATGCCAAAGAGTGGAGTTGATCGAATTCATCTGAATTCTAATGTTAAATGTAGGTATTGCCCAACTGAAGAATGTATTTCAAAGAGCAAGAAGTTTGGAGAGGTTTTAAGAGTGCATTCTAGTTCTGAGTGTTGTTTACTGCACTAATCATTTCAGCCTGTTCCTGACCCACCAAATTTATTTCTAAAGTTGTGAAGAGGACTCAGTGTTAATTGTTTCTCTCTCCACAGACGCTGTCAAATCTGCCGAGTTTCTCCATCATTCTCTGCTTGTAATTTAGATTTCCAGCATCTTCAGTATTTTGCCTTCATTCAAACTTCTTCTCAGCCTGATTTTTTACTCCCCTTGTCTCGTCTTTTCCCCTTACGTTGTTGATTCTTCTTCATTACATAAGTTCTACAATTTCCATTTTTCTGCTCCCAGCTGCTGTCTCTTCGCCATTAACGTGCAATCTCTCTTCATATCCATCGTCCAGTGGATGGTCTGAAGGCTCAATTTTTCCTTGAAAGATGGCCTTAATAGTGCACGTTACTACCATCCTCATCATCTGGCTGAACTCATTCTTCCTTTGAACAATTTCTCCTTTTAGCTCATCCCACTTTCTCTGAGTTAAATATGTATCCATGGATACTGGTATAGATCCCACTTATGACTCTCTCTTTGTGGGGACTGTGGAACGTTCCTTGTTCTAATTCTACTCAAAGCCCCTACCTACAGCTTTCTTTGGCACATCAATTGCTGCTGCTTCACACACACATTTAAAATTGCAAAAATTAATTTGTTTTGCTTCCAATTTCCATCCATCATTCACCTTTTTTAAAAATTTCAGTCACGGGATGTGGGCCAGTGTTTTTTTGTCCAGCCCTAATTGCCCAGGTGGCAGTTAAGGATCAACCACATTGCTGTAGATCTGGAGTTACACACAGACCCAGACTGGGTAAGGATGGCAAATAACCTTCCCTAAAGGACATTAGTGAATCAGACTTTTCTGACAGTCAGTTTCATGGTCATCTTTACACTCTTGATTCTAAATTTTTCCAGAAAGCAAATTTGACCATCTGCCATGTCAGGATTTGAACCTGGGTCTCTGGATTAATAGTTTAGCGATAATACCACAAGGCTATCCCCTCACTTCACTGTCTATCTGACTCTTCCCTTCCCTTTCTTTCCTTTCCTTCACTGGTTCGGTTTCTGGAGCTACTGACTGACACCTGAAGTTACTCTGATTGTACTTCCTCACACCCTAGTGCCATAAAGGACTTCATTTTATTCTCAGTTTCTCTGTTTCTGTTGCATCTGTTCTGATGCCGCCACCCTCCAGGGAAAGTTCAACATGTGCTTCTTCTCCTTCAAATGAGAATTCCACCTCCCACGACCCCGAATATGGTGGCAGGATCCACAGCTGTGTCCAACCCATTTCTTGCCATCGTCCTTCACCACCTTCATAGGTAGGATTTCCTTTTAACCTCATTTTCCACTCTACCAGTCTCTGCATTCAAACCTCCAGCAGAATGCCAACAACAACGCATCTTTTGCTCCTATACCTTGTCAGCATTTCAGAGAATCTTCTGTCTGTGACACCCTTGGGCACCCTTCTGTTACTTTCAATATTTTCTTTCCCTATATTACCGTCCCATGAATCACAGAAGGTATAATACATTTCCTGACAATAACAGTATCGAAGACCCCAAACACACCTTACAGGTGAAGCAGTAATTTACTTACTGTTCTTTCAATCTAGTCTGCTATAATCACTGGTCTCAGTGAGGCCTCCTGTACACTGGTGAGACCAAATGCTTTGTGGGACACATCTACTCTGCCCGTAAGGAAAAATCTAATCTAGCTTTCCCAGTGAAGCCCAGTGCAAGCTCGAGGAACAACACCTCATTTTTTGCTCAGGCACTTTACAGGTTTTGGGACTCGCCATAAAGTTCAGCAACCTCAGCAAGACCACGGTGCCCCCACCCCCGAATCTATTTATGACTATCCACATCTATCGTTAACTTCTATTTTGCATGTTAATTACCCCATCACTAAAGACCTTTGTCTTTTGTTGTAAGTGCCCTCCCCATCTGTTTGACTTACTCCTCCTCCGCCATCATTTTCCAGCCTTCTGAAGAAGTCATTGAATTTGAAGCATTAACTCTCCTCAGATGCTAGGGGATGGCTGAGATTTTCCAGCACTTTTTTTAGTTTCATTCTAGAACATCGAGTATTTTGCTTTTCTATGTATATATCACGTACTTCATACTAAATATCTATTTTCTGCATGAGATTGCTTTGGATGTTTAGTCATTAAGTAGGTTGAAGAGATTAGCAATTATAAATCTATCAGTGACATCAAGGGATTAGGGGAAGAGTGTGCATGTGACTTCGAGATCAATCAGCCATGATCTGGAATGGTGAAGCAGGCTCAAGGGGTTGAATGGCCTCCCCCCATCTCATCTGTTCCTGTGTTAGTATATGAATAGTTTGTCTACATAAAGGCTTACATTTAGACCCCAATGAAGAAGCTTTACAAGGTGGTTTGTGTGCCTTGTAGAACAATTCTACTGACTTTAAAGCAGCAAATGCTCTCTTCCACAGTGAGGCTGATCTGCAGTACAGGAAAAAATTCTATTTGCTGTGTGCTGTTTCATTCTCACTGGGCTGAGAGCTTGCAGATGATACTCGAGTCATGCAATTGTATACAAATATCAACAACTGTTTTTAGTATTCAGCAAACACAAAGGTGACAGCTGATTTTGGTTTCCTGCCTCTTGCCCATGCCCTTTTCCCACCCATTTAACAATCGTTCCTGCACTGAGTATCATTCTACTTGATGGGGAGGATGCAGTCCACATTGAGATGCGTCTTAATGTTGATTTTCAGCAGTTATACAATAGCAGCACCAGGTTGATTTGGAAAACAAAATCCTTTACCCCTTCCTCCTCCTCGGTGTGAGGATATAGAAAATGTCTAGCCTTTCTCTGGACTTCTCTGATAGTCTGCTTATGATTTGGAATTTACTCATAATTGCAACTCTTATTAGGGGACAAATGTTTCAGCTTAGAAGTATGCTTTTCCACAAGACAATAGAATTCAAGACCTTTATTGACTGCCGCAAGTTGTAAGCAAACAGTGTTATCTATTGCTATCAACAAATGCATGTACACGATTATAATTGTGAGTAATTACACACTTGCTGTTGGAAGGAGTGCTGGTCAGTTAGAAGTTTGAAGTATCTGTTCTAATATCTCTCTTCATTTTTTATTCACTGATATACATGAGAATCTGTGCAGTTTTAAGCATTATTTCATCAAGTTAGATGGACCACTTTTAACAATAATTATAACTTGATTCACATTCCCAAGTGCTGTTTCAAAGCTAAAGCTAATGAAAATTCTTTTGTTGCCCTTGTTGAATTTCTTTTCTGTAACTACTCCCTGACTGGAATTCCTTTAAATACCCAGATATTCCTAAAACTCACTCAAAAAATCTTAATACAAAAAGTGCAATTCTTTAGGACTGTAAATTCAGTGATGACCATTTAGTACAAACGCTTTATGTCAAAAGTTTGCATTCTTGTTTGTTTGATGGAACATCTTGACTGAAGAAGTGCTTATAAAATTGGCTCATTTTATTGGCTATTGTGTTTTTAAGCCTTTAAAATAAGTTTTAAATTGTATGTTAAAAGATTGAAGTGGTTGCAAATATTAGACACATTTAAGTGTACTTTTAAGTATTTTATTTACTGTTCATTTTATATTCTTCAGGCATATTTCATCCTGGCTGGTTCACTAGTTTCTGAAGGAGGTAGGTGCACTCATTTGGGACACCACCACTGTGTCTCTAATCATTACTATCTGTGGCAGTTTAAACTTGCCTTGCATTTTCCTGACCTTTTCAACATCACTCAAATGCACACTTTTAAAAACCGAAAAAACTGCGGAAGCTGTAAATCAGGAACAAAAATGAATTTACTGGAAAAGCTCAGCAGGTCTGGCAGCATCTGTGAAGAAAAAGATCAGAGTTAATGTTTCAGGTCCGGTGATCCTTCCTCGGGACTCTTGTTCTCCGTCCTGAGCAAGGATCACTGGACCCGAAACGTTAACTCTGATCTTTTTCTTCACAGATGCTGCCAGACCTGCTGAGCTTTTCCAGTAAATTTGTTTTTGCACACTGTTAAACTTAGGTTTTGTGTGAAACCTCTAGGTTTTTTGTGATGATCCTGATCATTAAACTGAAATCTACAATTTAATTCTGTACTTGCCAAACTTGAGCAGGTTTTTCAGAAAGTTCTCAGAAAGAGCAGCTTAATTAGGAAGCAGTTGAAAGTGGGTCCTCATTAATTGTGGGAATTAGGCCTTTGTGTTAAGGTCAACTAGCAAACTCATTTTATCCTCTGACTGACTGTATGAAGTTGTTGGGTAAGGAGGTTTTTTTATTCTTGCAATGTAATTTTGTGTATGTGTCATTTAACTGAAATCCATAGTTTAACTTCTGTAGTTGCCCTTCTTAAGCAGTTTTACCAGTGAAGGAGCAGCTTAAACTGAATCCAGTGAGATAGGCCTTTTGTCTTCAGAGCCAATAAAACTAGCTAATTTAGTGACTGAGCATTTGCATGTGACTTACAATAGAGTGCTGGAGTTAAGTGATTAAAGAAACGAGGAGAACAAGGTTTTCTTGCTTTTCAGATCCAGAAATTGATTCTTCTTCCACTACAGGAAAAGAAGCTGTTATTTGAAGTGACTGATCAAAAGATAAAGGTGCAGCACTTGCCCATTTAGCTCATTGAGTCTGCTCTGCCATTTGATTTATGTCTGATGTTTCTCAACTCCATTTTTCTGCCGCCTTCCCCATACCTTTGATTCCCTTAACCAATCAAGAGCCTATCTGTCTCAAATACATTGTAACTTTGCCTCCACAACCTTCTGCGGCAATGAATTCCACAGATTCACCATTCACTATCTGAAGAAATTCCTCCTCATCCCATTTCTAAAGGATCATGCATTCACTGTGAGGTTGTGCCCTCAGGTCCTAGTTTCTCCTGTTAGTGGAAATGTCATCTCCATGTCCGCTGTGTATCCAGGCCTGTCAGTATTCTATAAGTTTCAGTGAGATTCCTCACTCATTCTTCTAAACTCAATTGAGTACAGACCCAGCGTTCTCAGCTGTCTTCATATGATGAGCTCTTCATGCCTAGGATCGTAAACCACTTCTGGACCCCTTTCATGAGCAGCACATCCTCCCTTAGATACGGGGTCCAAAACTGTTCTCAATATTTCAAATGCAGTCTGACCAGAGCCTTATACAATCGCAGCAGTACAGCTGTAGCTGTAGCTGTACTATAGCTACTTCTCAGTTCTTGTATTCTAGCCCTCTCAAAATGAATGTTAATATTGCATTTGCCTTCCTAATTGCCAACTGAGATTGTATGTTGACCTTAAGGGAGTCCTGAACTAGGATTTTTAAGTCCCTTTGTACTTCAGATTTCCACAATATTTCCCCATCTAGAAAAATAGTTTATGCCTGTATTCTTCCTGCCAAAGTGCATAATTTCAGTTTCTCACATTGTACTGGTTGCACCGAAGGATCTGTTTCCATGCTGTATGATTCTGACTCTATCTGCCGCTTTTTTGTCCACTCTCATAGTCTGTTCAAATCCTTTTGCAGTTTTCCCACCACCACAACACTACCTGTACCTGAATCTATCTTTGTGTCTTCTGCAGACTTAGCAACACTGCCTCTAATTCCTTCGTCCAGATTGTTAATATATTATGTGAATAGTCGTGATCTAAGCACAGACTCCTGCGGAGCTACACTAGTCACTGCCTGCCATTCTGAAAAAGACCCTTTTATCCCCAGTCTCTTTTCTACCAGTAAGCCGATCATCTATCCATACCAGTACCATTGGCCCTTAACTTATTTAGCAGTCTCCTGTGCAGCGTTTTATCAACGCCTTCTGGGATTCCAAACAGATCAATTCCACTGGGTCTCCTTTGTCTGATTTGCTTATTATTTCCTCAAAGAATTCTAGCAAAGTTGTCAGGCATGACATCCCCTTGATAAAAGCATTCTGTCTCAGTCCTATTTTACTGTACACTTCCAAATGCCGCACAATCTCATCCTCCATAGCGGACTCAAATCTTACCAATAACTGAGGTTAGGTTGTGACTCACCCGTAATTTCCTGTCTTCTGCTTCCCTCCCTTCTTAAACAGGAATGTTACATTAATCATCTTCCAGTCCTCTAAGACCCTTGCTGACTCCATTTATTCCTGAAAGATCACCTCCAATGTCTCCACAATCTTCACAACTACCTGTTTCAGAATCCTATGGTGTAGTTAACCCAGTCTGTATGATTTACTCACCTTTCAGACGTTTCAGCTTCCCTAGCACCACCTGTTTAGCAATTGCCACTATATTCATCTCTGCCCCCAACAATCTTTCAATGCTGTTATGCTACTGGTGCTCCTGAGGCCCATTCTCTTAAAGTTCAACACAATATAGCACTTAGTAATGCTAATAAGATGTATTTTGTTTTAAAAATACAAAGTATAAATCTATATAAAATAATTCAGTAATTCTTTAAAACGCATTGAGGATTGCAAGGCAGAAAACGTGTCACAGTTACAACATGTTCAAGTTTGTGGATGCCAATTCATCCAGAGCAAGTGTTTGAAGTTTGAGCACCTCTGGCTCAGAGTTTGAGCTCAAGGCTGAACTACAGACATTGCAACATATTCGGAAGGTGAAGGTTATCTGGATTATTTGTACCAAGAACTTGGGTGGTCTGATTGGTCATTGTTCAAGTACAGGAGAGTGTGACTGTACGTGAGGCACGTAAAAGGATTTGGGTGACAGCAGCCTCATTCTTTGCAGTTACACAGCTAAAAATCAACTTTTTCGACATGAGGGTGAAGAGGAGTAGGAAGTAATGCAGCAATAGTGGGTTAGTGTAGAGGAGGAATGACCCCGTTCTCTGCAACAAAGAGTGAGAGTCCAAATGGCTGTGTTAGCTGTCTGATACCAAGGTTCAGGTTGGAAAGAAGCCTGCAGTAGAAGGTAGAGGAGGATCCAGTCATTGTGGTCTATGCAGGTACCTGCAACATAGACAGGACAGAGAAAGTGGTTCTTCATCATCAGTATGAGGACTTAATATAGAAGCAGGATCCCAAGTCATAATCTCTGCATTATTACCTGAACCATGTGCACATTTACATAGGGAAAATCAGGTTAGGGAGTGATAAATGTGTGGCTCAAAGACTAGTGTGACAGAAGTGAGCTGTGACACTAGTATTGGGGAAAGTGGGATCTGTGATGATGGGATAGTTTCCACCCAAACGGTTGGTGCTAGTGTTCTTGTCAATCAAAAAACTAGTGAGTAGAATTTTCAGCTAAATTGAAGGCAAAGGATCAAATTTGGGAAGGTTTGGTAAATCGAGGATTAGAGTCAAGGCCAAAAGGAAAGGTATTTAATTTGGAAAATGACAGAGACCGTGACAGGACGGGATAAACGGTGCAAATCTGTTAGTAAACCAACAGATAAGACTGCAATTCACAAAGAGTTACAGGATAAAAATAAAGCCTCTGTACCTGAATGCAGGTGGCATTTGAAACAAAACAAATAACATTGATAGAAATGCATGATTATGGTCTGGTAACCATTATAGAGATATGACCGCAGGATGTCATGGATTTGGATGTAAATATTGAAGGGTAAAGGACACTTAAGTAAGTTACGAACTTGGAGCCAACCTTTTCCTGTTAGGTCATCCCCTTCCCACTGTGCTAACTATGTTCAGGAAACAGATGTAGGAGGAGTTTGGGAAAAAACTAGAAAGGCAAGCGGTCACTTGTGGGAGTTGTAATTATGGTCCCTAACAGAAACAACATGGTAGGGTGAAAAAGGAAGGCATAGCGATAATCATAAAAGATTTTAATCTAAAGGAAAAGTCAGATGGGCAAAAGTAACCTAGACGACGGGTTCACAAGATGTTTTTGGGATTGGTTTTTAGAAAGTCATGTTCTGGAGCTGACCAGAGAACAAGCTGTACTAGATATGATATTATGCAATGAGAGAGGATTGATTAATGCTTTCATAGTGAAGGCACCCCTGGGAACAGCAACAATTGAATTTCATTTTCATGTTGAGGGACAAAGGAGTGGAACTAGAACTAACTTTTTTAAATTGTGAGGACAATTTATGAGGGCTTGAAAACAGAGCTGGGTAAAGTGAATTATCAATATAAATTAGAGCTGCAAAGACAAACAAAGGGATATTTCAGAATGCACAGAATAGCTACATTCTAACAAGTAAGAAAATTTCCAAGAAACAGATCCAATGCCCATGATTAATCAGAAAGCATGAAGATAATTTTGTTTTTAAATCACTCGGTGATATGGGCATCTATGGCTAGGCCAGCATTTATTGCCCATCCCTAATTGAGAGCCAAGTGTGAAGTACTTTTGATGTGGGTCTGGAGCTACATGTAGGCCAGACCAGGTAAGCATGGCAGATTTCCTCCTTTTGAAGGACATTAGTGAACCAGATGGGTTTTTTCTGACAATCAATAATGCTTTCATGATCATCAGTAGACTGTTAATTCCAAATTATTTAATTGAATTCAAATTCCACCATCTGCCCTGGTGGGATTTGAATCTCGGTCTCCAGAACATTAGCAGAGTTTGTGAATTAATAGTCTGGTGATAATACCACTAGGCCACTACGTCCCCCGCTAAAGTATCAAACTTGGTGGAGGGGTGAAACAAAGTTTGCAAAGCAAAATAAATGAATTGTCAAATAGAGCTTAGTAAGTATGATTATATAACTATTATAGAAACATAGGAGCATGAGTAGGCCATTCAAGTGTTTGAGACTGCTCTACCACTCATTATGATAATGGCTGATCATCGAGCTTAATATCTTATTCCCCCCGATCCCTTTGATCAAATGGGCTATATCTACCTTTTGAAAATGCACAATGTTTTGGCTTCAACCACTTTGTGGTTATGAATTCCCACATGCTCACCACTTTCTGGGTAAAGAAATTTCCCATCAGTCCTAAAAGGGTTAACTTTGTCTAGTCTTGTTAGTATTTTATAGGTTTTTATGAGAAAGCCCCATCCCCTTCATTCTTCTAATCCCCAGTGAATGCAATCCTAACTAACTCAATCTCTCCTCATGTGGCAGTTCCGCCATTCCAAGAAACAATTTGGTAAACCTTCACTACACTTCTTCAATAGCAAGAGCATTCTTCCTCCGATAAGGAGACCAAAACTGCAGAGTATTCCAGGGATAGTAGGAACTGCAGATGCTGGTGAATCTGTGATAACAAGGTGTAGAGCTGGATGAACACAGCAGGCCGAGCAGGAAAGCTGACGTTTCGGGCCTAGACTCTTCTTCTGAAATTTCTGAAGAAGGGTCTACACCCGAAACGTCAGCTTTCCTGTTCCTCTGATGCTGCTTGGCCTGCTGTGTTCATCCAGCTCTACACCTTGTTATCTCACAATATTCCAGGTGTGGCTTCACCAATGCCCTATATAATGCAGTAAGTCATTCTTGTTCAGATACGCAAGTCCTGTGGCTGTGAAGACCAACATACGGTTTTACTCCTTTGCTTACTTTGAGCAACTGGTGCACAAGAACACCCAGGTCTTGTTGAGTATTCCCTGTCTCAGTTACAGCCATTCAAATGATAAGCCTTCCTATTTTTGTTACCAAAGTGGATAACTTTATATTTATCCACATTATTGTACATTTGCCCACTCATTCAGCTGTCCAAATCACACTGCTAATTCTTTATACCTTCCTGACAGCTTATCTTTCCGCTCAGCTTTGTGTCATCTGATATGTTGATATGTTACATTTAGTTCCATCATCTAAATCATTAATGTATATTGCGAATAACTGGGTCCTTAATACCAATGCCTGCAATACCCTACTATTCGTTGCCTGCCATTCAGAAAAAGACCTGTTTATTCCTACTTTGCTTCCTGTCTGCTAACCAATTTTCTGTTCCTCTCACAACACTATCCTCAACCACATGTTCTTTAATTGTACATAATCTCTTCCCTGGACTTTGTCCAAAGCCTTCCTAATGATCTACTACTACTCTTACATCTTAAGGTCTTATGGGGAGACAACAGTATGGCTAAGTGTCCTGAGAGAATGTGGTTGGGGAAATAATGAGAAACCAGGATCAACTGAACAAATACTTTGCACTAATCTTCACAGTAGAAAATCCTAATAGCATTCCAGAATTACAAGACTATCAAGGGGCTAAGAGGGGTAGAAAATAATCATTGTAATAATCACCAGGTAAAAGGTAGTAGGGAAACTGAGGATAAAAACTGCTCAGTCTCCTAGACCTGATGTATTGCATTATGGAATTTTAAAGGAAGTAGGTGCAGCAAGAGTGGATACATTGATTGGAATCATACAAGAATTCTTATATTCTGGAAAATGTAATGACACCACCACACCAAAAAAGGAGACAAAAATAAACATTACTAAATGTTAATGTCAGTTCCCTTAACCTGCTCTCCCTGCTGTAGGAAAGATGTTGTAAAACTTGAAAAGGTGCAGGAAAGATTTACAAGAATGTTGCTGGGGTTGGAGGATTTGAGCTACAGGGAGATGCTGAATAGACTGGGGCTATTTTCCCTGGAGTGTTGGAGGCTGAGGGGTGACTTTTGTAGAAGTTTATAAAGTCGTGAGGAGCAATGATAGGGTGAATAACCCAAGGTCTTTTTCCCAGGGTAGGGGAGTCCAAAACAAGTGGGCATTGATTTCAGGTGTGAGGGGAATCACATAAAAGGGAACTAAGGGGCAACTTCTTTATGCAGACAGTAGTACTTGCATGGAATGAGCTGCTATAGGAACTGGTGGAGGCTGGTACAATTATAGCATTTAACAGTCATCTGCATGGGTACATGAATAGGAAGGGTTTAGAGGGATATGGGCCAAATCCTGGGAAATGGGACTACATTAATTTAGGATATCTGGTTAGCGTGGACGAGTTGGACCGAAAAATCTGTTTCCATGCTGTACAACTTTGATTTTATCTGTTCTTTGGAAAATATTAGAGTTTATAATAAAGGTTGTAATAGAGCATTTAGCAACAAGATATGAACCAGCAGGGTTAGCATGGATTCATAAAGGTCAAATCATGCCTGTCAAATTACAGTTCTCTGAAGAAGTAACAAGCAGTGTAGATAAAGGGGAACCAATAGTTGTAATTTGTTTGGATATCCAGAAGGCATTTGATGAGGTACGACACATAAGACACCTTCTTAATAAGATAAGGGCTCATGTTGGAAGTATATTAGTTTGGTTTGATGATCAGCTAACAAAGAGAATTCGGTGAAAAGGGGCATTTTTGGAATCGCAAACAGTACCTAGTGGCGTGCCCCAAAGATTCGTGCTAGGGCCAGAATTATTTTTAAAATAAATATACTAAGACTCGGATGATGGAAGGGAATGTGGTTTGTCAAGTTGTGGATGTCTTTCAAAATTAGGTAGCGAGGTAAGTAGTGAGGATGACATGGAATGTGTAAGATGATATAGACAGGTTGCGTGAGTTGTCAAAAACTTGACGGATGGAATATAATGTGGGAAATGTGAAGTTATGCACTTTGGCAGGAAGAATAGAAGAGTTAAATATTACTTAAATGGGGAAAGACTCTGAAAGCTGCAGGACAGCGATCTAAGGATCCAAGTTCATGATTCATAAAAAGAAAAACATCCTAGTTTGGTAGGTTATAGGGAAAATAAATGAAATGTTGGCCTTTATGTCAAAGGGAATGGAGTGTAAAAATAGCGAACAAGAACAAAGTTGCTGGAAAAGCTCAGCAGGTCTGGCAGCATCTGTGAAGAAAAAAAATCAGAGTTAACGTTTCGGGTCTGGTGATCCTTCCTCCTCACCGGACCCAATATGTTAACTTTGTTTTTTTTTCTTCACAGATGCTGCCAGACCTGCTGAACTTTACAAGCAACTTTGTTTTGGTTCCTGATTTACAGCATCTGCAGTTCTTTCGGTTTTTATACAAATAGTGAAGTCTTGCTAAAACTATGTAAGGCACTAATCAGAACAGGACTGGAATACGCAGAGTGTTTTTTGGTCCCCTTATCTAAAGAAAAGTAGAAAATAGGAACATGACTAGACCATTTGGTACCTCAGCCTTGCTCTGCTATTCAGTATGATCATGGCTGATCATCAAACTCAGTACTCTGTTCCTGCTTTCTACCTGTATCTTTTGATCTCTTCAGATGTAAGAACATGCAATGTTTTGGCTTCAACCACTTGTGGCAAAGAATTCCACGACTTTACTAATCTCTGGGTGAAGAAATTTCTCCTCATTTCCATCATAAGTGGGTTATCCCAGATCTTTGGGGTTACAATCGAAAGATTTCTAGACTCCCTGATCATCAGGAATATCCTTCCTGTATTTATCCTGTAGTCCTGTTAGAATTTTCTAGGTTTCTCTGAGATGCCCTATCATGATCTAAACTCCAGTAAGTATAGGTTGAATCTATCCAGTGTCTCTTCATACATCAGTTCTGTCCAGGAAAACTACACTTATATTGAAAGCAATCCAGAGAAAATTCACTTGTTGATCCCTGGTATGGAGGGATTTTCTTATTAGGAGAGGTTGAGGAAGTTGGGCTTACAGTCATTGGATTTTGGAATGTGAGGAGACCTCACTGAAACAGACAGGTTTCTTTAGGAGGCTTGATAAGGAAGGTACAGAGACTGGCTGTATAGCTTTTTCCTGGGGCTTATACTTGAATGTACTTTGCTTCAAGAAATCTCTTCAGTGTTGTATCCTAAAACTTCTGGTATAGGACTAACACTAGCTGTTCTCTCTAAGGTAATCTAGTTCACTATATACCTTTCCCTTCTCAAAAGACCAAAAGAGAAGTACAGCGTGAGAACAGGCCATTTGGCCCTCCAAGCCTGTGACGATCATCATGCCCTGACTAAACTTTTTTTAAAAAAAAGAACGACCTGCCCTTATTCGGTCCGTATCCCTCTGTTCCCTTCCTATTCACATAACCATCTAGATGCCTCTTAAATGTCACTAACTTGCCTGCTTCCGCCACCTCTTCTGGCAGTGCATTCCAGGCTCCTGCCACACTCTGTGTGGAAAACTTGCCTTGCACGTCTCCCTTAAACTTTTCCCCCCTCACCTTGAACATGTGCCCCCTTGTAATTGAAACTTCCCTGGGAAAAAGCTTCTAACTAACCACCCTCTATGCCTCTTATAATTTTGTAGACTTCGATCAGGTCTCCTCTCAGCTGCTGTCTTTTCTGTAAAAACAATCCTAGTCTTTTTGACCTTTCCTCATAGCCAATGCCCTCGGCCAGGCAACACACTGGTAAACCTTCTCTGCACACTCTCCAAAGCTTCCATGTCCTTCTAGTAGTGTGGCAACCAAAACTGGACATAATACTCCAAATGCGGCCTAACAAGGGTTTTATATAGCTGCAACATGTTTTGCCAACTCTTGTACTCCATGCCCCGCTGATGAAGGCAAGCATGCTGTATGCCTTCTTAATCACCTTGGCCACTTGTGTTACCACTTTTAGGGAACTGTGGACCTGCACACTCAGATCCATGGGTATATTAATATTCCCAAGGGTTCTGCCATTTACAGTGCAATTTACAGCTAAATTTCATCCTTCAAAATGCATTACCTCACATTTGTCTGGATTAAACTCCATCTGCCATTTGAGGCCAAGTCGCCAAACTATCTATATCTTGTATTCTTTCATAGTTGTCGGCACAACAGAAACTCCACTGATCTTTGTGTTATCTGCAAACTTACTGATCAGACCACCCACATTTTCTTCCAGATGATTATTCTACAAACAACAGAGGACCTAAGTCTGATCCCTGTGGAACACCACTACTTACAGTCTCCATTCTGAAAAACACCCTTCCACTGCTGTTACCAAGTCAGTTTTGTATCCATCTAACCAGCCCACCCAAAATCCATTGTGATCTTAGTTTTTGTACCAATCTGCCATGTGGGACTTCATCAAATGCCTTACTAAAGTCCATATAAACAACACCCACAACACTTCCCTCATCAATTATCTTTGTCACCTCTTCAAAGAATTCAATCAGGTTGGTGAGACTTGACCTTCCCTGTACAAAGCCATGTTGCCTGTCACTAACTAGTCTATTTTCTTCCAAATGTACATATATCTTGTCCCTCAGTATGTTTTCTAAGAGCTTCCCTACCACAGATGTCAGGCTCACCAGCCAATAACTTCCTGGATTATCCAGGCTTCCTTTCCTAAACAAGAGAACAACCTTGGCTAATCTCCAGTCCTCTAGAACCTTGCCTGTGGTCAAAGGGGATGTGAAGATATCTGCTAATGCCCAAGCTATTTTCTCCCTTGCCTCTTCGCAGCAACCTGAGATAGATCTCATCTGGCCCTAGGGACTTGTCTACCTAAATGCAGGAGTACCTGTGAATGCAGCCATTCAATTTCAAAAACTTCATAGGACTGTTTCAAACTCGAAGTAAAAACTGAAAGAGAACTGTCTCTCTAAACAGAGATAGTAGGAACTGCAGATGCTGGAGAATAGATAACAAGGTGTAGAGCTGGATGAACACAGCAGGCCAAGCAGCATCAGAGGAGCAGGAAGGCTGATGTTTCGGGCCTAGACCCCTCCTTGATGCCCCATTATTTACATTTGTGGTGTCTCAAAAGATTGTAAAATAAACAAAAGCCCATAGTGGTGCATAAACCTATTCCCTTTAAAACTTAGCCTCAAAATGTATTTAAAGTAACCACCATGGTAACAGAAATGCTTCCAAGTTAGTTATTAACCCCAGACAGACAACCTACTGGTTATTAACTTAAAAACATGAAAACCAGACCTACAATTAATAACAAAACATACCACAGTTTACAGGTGTTTTGTGGTCAGGGGTGATGTGTCTGAGCATCCTGCTCACGATCCTACTTTGTAAATATCATTATTTTTTGCACTCAGTATTTTTGTTTATTGTTAGAAAATGAATTATTTGTTTCATTTATGCGTACTTTTCAATTATATCATCTTTGCTGTAGTATTTTTTAAAGTTCCTGTTTGCTTAGCATGTTCATTTTTCTTATGTAAATTTTGCTGATATAAACGATAAGATTTGATTTTCCAGGTAAAGTATGTTCACAAATTTGTTGTATTTTTCTTACAGCAACACTTATAGTTGCAGTAAACGAACTCCGAAAGAATGCTCGAGCTAAAGGAATAACGTTATATCAGTACGGTATGCCAATTTTACTTCTAATACTATCATACAGTTTTTTAAAGAACCCCAACTGCTGTGCACGATATGAAGCATCCTGATGCATGTGTGGGGACAGGAAGATTTTCAAAGCTGAATAGCTTTTTACTGAGACAACAAGGTGTAGAGCTGGATGAACACAGCAGGCCGAGCAGGAAAGCTGACGTTTTGGGTCTGGACCCTTCTTCAGAAATGGGGGAGAGGAAGGGGATTCTGAAATAAATAGGGAGAAAGGGGGAGGCGGACAGAAGATGGATAAAGAAGATAGGTGGAGAGGAGACGGACAGGTCAAAGCGGTAGGGTTGAGGCCAGTAAAGATGAGTGTAGGTGGGGAGTTAGGGAGGAGATAGGTTGGTCCAGGGAGGACGGACAGGTCAAGGAGGCGGGATGAGTTTAGGTAGGAGATGGGGGTGGGGCTTGAGGTGGGAGGAGTGGATAGGTGGGAGGACAGGTTAGGGAGGCGGGTACAAGCTGGGCTGGTTTTGGGATGCGGTTGGGGGAGGGGAGATTTTGAAGCTTGTGAAATCCGCATTGATATCATTGGGCTGCAGGGTTCCCAAGCGAAATATGAGATGCTGTTCCTGCAACCTTCGGGTGGCATCGTTGCGGCACTGCAGGAGGCCCAGGATGGACATGTCTAAGGAATGGGAGGGGGAGTTGAAATGTTTCGCAACTGGGAGGTGCAGTTGTTTGGTGCAAACCAAGCGTAGGTGTTCCACAAAGTGGTCCCCAAGCCTCCGCTTGGTTTCCCTGATGTAGAGGAGGCCACAACGGGAACAGTGGATACAGTATACTACATTAGCAGATGTGCAGGTGAACATCTGTTTGATGTGGAACGTCTTCTTAGAGCCTGGGATGGGGGTGAGGGGGGTGGGTAAGTGTAGGGGCAGGTGTAGCACTTCCTGCGGTTGCAGGGAAAAGTGCCGGGGGTGGTGGTGCTGTTGGGGAGTGTGGAGCGGGCAAAGAAGTCACGGACGGAGTGGTCCCTCCGGAAAGCAGATAAGGGTGGGGAGGGGAAAATGTCTTTGGTAGTGGGGTTGGATTGCAGATGGTGGAAGCGTCAGAGGATGATCCATTGGATCTGGAGGTTGGTGGGGTGGTACGTGAGGATGAGGGGGATTCTGTTTTGGTTGTTATTGCGGGGAAGGGGTGTGAGGGATGAGTTGCGGGAAATGCGAGAAACACGGTCGAGGGCGTTTTCGATCACTGTGGAGGGGAAGCTGCTGTCCTTGAAAAACGAGGACATCTGGGATATCCGGGAGTGAAATGCCTCATCTCGGGAGCACGTGCAGTGGAGGCGAAGGAATTGGGAATAGGGGATGGCCTTTTTGCAGGAAGGTGGATGAGAGGAGGTACTATGGGTACTCTAGAGTAACTGTGGGTGTCAGTAGGCTTGAAATGGATATCGGTTTCCAGGTGATTGCCAGAGATGGAAATAGAGGTCCAGGAAGGGGAGAGAGGTATCAGAGATGGTCCAAGTGAACTTAAGGTTGCGGTGGAAGGTGTTAATGAAGTGGATGAACTGTTTGAGCTCCTCATGGGAGCACAAGGCGGTGCTCGATGTAATGGAGGAAGAGGTGGGGGATAGGACCAGTGTAGCTTTGGAAGAGGGATTGTTCCACGTAGCCTACAAAGAGGCAGGCATAGTTTGGGCCCGTGCGGGTACCCATGGCCACCCCCTTTGTCTGTAGGAAGTGGGAGGCATGGAAGGTGAAGTTGTTAAGGGTGAGGACGAGTTCAGCTAAGCGGATAAGGGTGTCAGCGGAGGGGGACTGGTCGGGCCTGCAGGACATTTACTTGACATGTTGATGTAAATGGGGAACATATATGGTTTAGTTGACAAATTAAATACAGGCAAAAGTACCAGTTATCCATTCTTCTTTTTGCATATGAGATTTCTTTAATTAAAGGTCTACTAAATTTCCTCAGAGATAAAAGGTACTGCTGATACTAAATTTCCTGTTCCTTCCACTGATTTGACTTGCAGGTGAGTATTTTAAAGGATAGAAGTGGAAATACAACTCCATTCAAATTTCATAAAGGACCAATAACAGCTGGAAATAATCTTCAGCTCTCTCATTAATCATAAGTAATAGGAATGTTGTCTATTTCGTTAGTGTTCAGTGCCACCATGACTCCTTGAATGGTGAAATAGTCCATACTCGCATACAGTAGGGCCTGAAGACTTTGAGGCTTGGGGTGATGAATAAGGAGTAACATGTGTAGTACAAGTGCTAGACAGTAATCAACTCCAAGGGAAAATGGAGTCATGTCCCCATGATATAATACAGCAAAGAACTGAGGATGGTGGCAATTAAGCAAACACAGAAATTGCTGAGAAGTGGTGGTGTGGTGTCATATCTAGACGGTTAAGCCAGAAACTCAGCAGATGTTCTGAGGACCTAGGTTCAAATCCCATCATGGCCGGAAAAAGAAACTTTGGAATTAAGAATCTATTGATGACTGTGAAGCAATTATCAATTATTACAAAGATGCATCTGGTTCACTAATGTCCTTCAGGGAAAGAAATCTGCCAACCTCACCTGATGTCGCCTACATGTAACTTGTGGTTGACTCTCTCAATTTCAATCTTCTGAAATTGCCTAGCAAGCTACTCAGTTGTATTAATCACTACAAAGTCTCAACAAAGAAATGAAACTGGACGGACCATCTGATATTGACCTAAACACCGGAAAAGACAATGGCAAAAATAACAGTGTTAACTCTGCAAAGTCCTCCATGTTAACATCTGGGGGTGAGTGCCAAAATTGGAAAGCTGTCTTTCAGGCTAGTCAAGCAACAGGCTGACATAACCATGTTCATGGAATCATAGCTCGTAATGTCCCAGATACTGTCATCTGTTCTACCACTTGCAGCACAAACTCAGCAGAGGTGGTGGCAAAGCGGCATACATTTGAGCAGGAGCTGCCTTAGGAGTCCTTAGCATTGACTTCAGATCCTGTGAACTTTCGTGGCTTCAGGCCATATATGGGCAAGGAAACATACTGATGGTACCAGGTTACGTCTTCCCTTAGCTGATGAAAGAGTACTCCTCCATGTTAAACAACTCCAGGAGAAAGCACTAAGGGTGGTAAGGGCACTGAATATAACCTGGATAGGGAATTTGTGCCCTCCACCAAGAGTGGCTTGGTAGTAGCACTACTGGTCAAGCTGGTTGGGCCCTTAAGGGCAGCTGCTCGACTGAGTCTGCAGCAAGTGGTGAGGGAACCAACAAGAGGGTACAACATACTACTTGCTTACCAGTTTGACCGCTGCAAATGTATTTGTCCGTGACAGTATTGGTAAGACTGACCACCGCACAGTCTTTGTGAAGTGTTGCCTCACATTGCGAATACCCTCCATCTTGTGCTGACTAGTGACAGTTAGCACACTATCAGACTCCAAGACTGGGTAGCCTTGAGGCACTTTGGGTAATCATGAGCAGCAGGATTGTACTCTAGCACAACTTGTAACCTCTTGGCATATCTTGGTATATCCCCCACTCAGCCATTATCATCAAGCCAGGGGATCAACCCTGGTTCAAAGGAGAACAGGAGCCAGGCATACCTAAAAATGAGATGTCAACCTGGTGAAACTGCCAAATTGAACTTAAGGACCAAACAGCTTAGGCAGAAAGTGATAGACAAGTGATCCCAAAATCAATGGATCAAATCTAAGTTCTGCAGGCCTGCCACATCCAATTGTGCATTATGGTGGGCAATTAAACAGCTCACTGGAGGAGGCAACTCCACAAATATCCCTATTCTCAGTAGTGAGCCAGCCCAACACATCTGTGCAAAAGCTAAGGCTGAAGCATTCGCAGCACCCTTCAACTAGAAGTGTTGAGTAGGTCATCTGTCTCAGTCTCCAATGGTTCCTAGTATCAGATATCAGTTTTCAGCCAATTCGATTCACTTCACGTGATATCAAGAAAGAGATGGAGATACTGGATAATACGAAGGCTCTGGGCCCTGACAAAATTCTGGCAAAATACTGAAGACTTGTGCTCCAGTATTTTCTGCTTCCCAGTCACGCTGTTCCAGTACAGTTAGAACATGGGCATTTACCCAGCAATGTGAAAAATTGCACAAGTATGTACTACACATATAAGGTTTGGTAATTCCAACTCAACTAATTATTGCCCCATCAATCTACTCTTGATCGTTAGTAAAGTGATGGAAAGTGTCATCAACAGTGCTATCAGTAATAACTTGCTCATTGGCACCCAGTATGGTTTTGCTAGGCCCATTCAGCTCCAGACCTCGTTACAGCCTTGCTCCACACACTGGGTGGCATTTCTCTCAGTGGTTAGCACTGCTGCCACACAGCACCCGGGACCCAGGTTTGATTTCAGCCTTGGGTGACTGTTGAGTTTGTGCATTCTCCCCGTGTCTGCATAGGTTTCCTTCCATGTTCTAAAACTGCAGATTAGGTGGATTGGCCATGCTAAATTGCCCCGCAGTACCCAGGGATGAGCAGGTGAGGTGGATTCGCCATTGCAAATACGGGTTAACAGGTATAGAGTGGGTGGGGATGGGTCTGGGAGGAATGCTGTTCAGAGGGTCTGTGTGGAATTGATGGGCTGAATGGCCTCTTTCTGCACTGAGATTCTGTGATTCTATGGATTGCAGAGTTGAGGTGAGTGACAGCCTTTGACATCAAGGCTGCATTCGACTAAGTGCGGCTTCAAGGAGACTTCCAAATCTGGAATCTGGTTGAAGTCATACCAGGCACATAGGAAGAAGATTGTGGTTGTTGGAGGTCACTCATCTTGGCTACAGGGCATCCCTGTAGGTGTTCCTCAGGGTAATGTCCTTGGCCCAACCATCTTCAGCTGCTTCATCAATAACCAATCCTCCATCTTAAGGTCAAGTGGGAATGCAGGTTGATGTTTGCAAATGTTCAGCACCATTCACCACTCCTCAGATACTGAAGCAGTTCAAAAGCAGCAAGACCTGGTCACTATTCAGGTTTGGGCTGACAATTGGCAAGTTAACATTCACGTCACAGAAAAGCCAAGTAATTGCCATCTAATCATCATCCCTTCATGTTCAGGGATGTTACTATCACTAAATCTCCCACTATCAACATCCTGCAGGTTACCATTGACAAGTCATGTACAGGACCGAATCAGAGGCTAGGGATACTGCAGTGAATAATCCCCCTCCCCAAAGCCTCTCCACCATCTACAAGGCACAAGTCAGGAGTGTGATGAAATACTGTACACTTGTCTGATGAGTGCAGCTCTAACAACATTCAAGTTTCCAGCATCCAGGAAAGCAGCGTGCTTGATTGACAGCACATCCAATCCCTCTACCACCACTGGTCAGCAGCAATAACGTGTACTATCTACAAGATGCACTACAGAAATTCACCAAAGGTTCTTAGACAGCACCTTCCAAACCTCGACCACTCCCATCCTCAAGGACGAGGGCAGCAGATCATAGAATTCCTACAGTGTGGAAACAGGCCCTTTGGCCCAACAAGTCCACACTGACCCTTGGAGCATCCCACCCAGACCCGTCCCCCACCTAATCTACACATCCCTGAGCACTACGGGTAATTTAGCATGGCCAATCCATCTAACCCCCACATCTTTGGACTGTGGGAGGGAACTGGGCCTGTGGAAACCCATGCAGACACGGGGAGAATGTGCAAACTCCACACAGTCAGTTGCCTGAGGGTAGAATCAAACCTGGGTCCCTGGTGCTGTGAGGCTGCAGTGCTAACCACTGAAACACCGTGCTGATACATGTGAGCACCACCACTTGCAAGTTCCCCTCCAAGCCACTCAGTATCCTGACTTGGAAACGTATTGTCATTCCTTCACTGTTGCTGGGTCAAAATCTTGGAACTCCCTAATGACATTATGGGTTTACCTACAGCACGTGGACTGCAGCAGTTCAAGAAGGCAGCTCATCATCACCTTTTTAAGGACAACTAGGGATGCAGCGGGTCTGGACTAGGCCAGCTAGCAGCACCCACGATCGGAGAAAGGGGGAAAAAAAAGAACTCAGCAAGTCTGACAGCATCTGAAGAGAGAAAGCGAAGTTAAAGTTACAAGTCCATTGACCCTTCACAATGCCTTTCTTCTGCAGAAAGGTCACTGATCTCTCTCTCTCTCTCTCTCTCCACATCTTATGATATTCCACTGTGTTACCAACCCCCTTAAGCCTGTGCATCCTAGGGATTCTATTAGCCAGCAAATTAATTAAATTAGCGATATAAACACTCACTCTGGCTACAACAGCTGGACAGAAGCAGGGTGCTTCACAGCTCCCCAAAGTTTGCCCTCTGTCTGCAGGATACATGTGGGGAGTACAAATGAACATACAAATTGGGAGCAAGAATAGACCATTCAGTTTCTGCCATTTGATGAGATTTATGGTTGATCGGATTGTGGCCTTACCTTTCCAAGCCTAACACCTAAATCGTTTGACTCCCTTGTTAGCTGAGAGTTTGAAGGACTAGCCTCGACTTGCCTGAATAGTTCAGCTCCAACAGCACTTAGTCTCAACACGATAGTAGCTTGCTTGATGAACGCTTGCAACCACCACCATCATATTCAAACTCGCAATTCTTTCAACAGCACCAGACTTTTACAACTTATAAGGACAAGGATCACAGATTCATGGGATTTCCATAATCTACAAGATTCCTTTCATGTCTCTCCCTGTACTGACTTGAAACTATATTGCTGCTGCTTCTTGCAAGTCACCAAGTCAAAAACCTGGAACTCCCTCTCTAACAACAGTACGTTTATGCCTGTACTTGATAGACTGCCGATGAGTCGAGAATGCGTGTCTCTACTATCTTCTGAAGGCAAGTTGGGGATGGGCAACAAATGCTGGCATTGCCTGTCATGCACAGTTTTCTATCAATCAGCAAATTATTCTACTTAATGCTCTTCCTAATCATGGTTTTGGCATTTGTTGATTTTTAATAAAAATCCTTGTGCTTTTTTTTATTTCAAGGCCTTGACATGATTCGAATGTTTCAATTGCACCATCCATTGCCTGCAACCATTTTGTTACATTCC
>JAHRHZ010000049.1:23895653-23985619 GCA_024137785.1 Ginglymostoma cirratum
AAGGGTTTAGGCCCGAAACGTCAAGTTTTCCTGCTCCTATGATGCTGCTTGACCTGCTGTGTTCATCCAGCCCCATGCTTGTTATCTCGGATTCTCCAGCATCTGCAGTACCTTTTATCTCTGGACTTTGTGAATGACTGATACACAGCTAAGAAACTTGCCATTAGAAGAAACTCAAGAGACAAGGAATGGGGTGCCATGCATATTTAAAGTTCAGTAGACTAGTTTGATCAAACTATTCACAATCCATCTCCCATTGAGACAATTGGAGTATTCCAGATTCACTGACAGTTTAAATGCTGGTCACGTTTTTGCTGATATAAGGCAGCTGGAGGTTGAACATGGCAGAATCCATTGATGATTAGGATCCTAACAAATAAACTGGATCCTGTGTTTTGCAGTCAAGAAATACTCGTATAAAAACAAGAATCCTACGTTGGTAGTAGGACTCAGTTTATAATTTACAAATTGGTGGCATTGTGTACAATCTGTCCAGTTTTTTTTTCTAGTCATTGAGCCCTCATAATAACCAGTTTTTAAATGGACTGTTCTTGGTCACTTAAACCACAGATTATTATAGGAGAATTTCTCTGGAACTAGGAAGAGCACTAATGGTCTGCTGCTTCCCAAGTCATGTTACAGCACACTCAGCTTACACTTGACCTCAACCAGGATTGTTGTTCTTGCTATGTTGATATCAATCAGTGGAAGGCAGTTCAGTGAGCCACAAAATGTGTGCTGCTGTCAGTTATCAATTTATAAAGGGCTGTGATTACTATAAAGCAAAAGCCTGATTTTAGTTTTTATATATTGGATATTTAGTATTTTTGATATAATTCTAGCAGATTAGTTTCACAAAAAGTACTGATAATCACATTACTTTAGGCAGGTACTGAATCAATAACATTTTTGAATTGCATTTCATCATTTTCTTTTGCTCCAAGACTTGATACAATGACTGTGTGTCATGACAGTGAAACTGTAATGCCACCAATTGCACCTGAAAGTACAATGCTTACATGTAAAAATTTAGAAGGCCTTCAAAATTGAAAAATGTTATGTCAAAAAACAGCTCACCACCACCCTTTTGAGTTCAGAGATGGGCAATAAATGTCGGTTTTGCCAGTGAAGCTGACACCAGTAATTTTTAAGTTTAATAGGGTTATAATTATTGGCCTAAGTAAACTGGAATTGATTGACAAGATTTTCGTCAATCAATGGGTTCCTGAGTTGCAAGTTTTCCTGATACTGTCTCCTTTCTGAAGGACCCTGCTCACCCTATTTTTGTCAGTAATGTGCATGGGTGGACATCATATATCGCCTCTGAAGGCTGGCTTGAAGGTCCATCTCAATTTATTGTGACATTGGCCTAGTTGTAATGACTATTTGCACCCCATAACTTTCACAACTTCATCATTACTCCATGCACCTGCCATTTTCATTTTGATTCTGTGCACAGCAGATACTCGATGAGCCATTGACAAATGTTTGACGTGATCCTGAAAGAGGCAAGCAGATGTGTTCAAAAAATCTTCTTTGAAATAAACTCTTTAATCACAAAACTGTCAGTTATGCATAGTCATTCATGTTCATCTTTATTATTAATGACAAGCTCTAATCCACTTCATACCCCTTTGACAGTCTAAAAGTTACCTTATTACTGTACGGGAGTTTTGTGCTCAAGCAGTAGGCAGCAGATTGAATCCAGACCTTGCAATTGAGAGGCAAGTGTCCTACTAACTGAACCATATCTGACACTTAAAAACTGTACATGTACTGCAAACAACAGTGATCTGTTGGCACACACTTTATGCTCAAGTCGGATTGATGGCGGATTTGAACCCAACAGCCTTCTGATTGTCATGTGAAAGTATTCTAAACTTCACTATGTTTGTAATGTTTATAATGTAATTTTTGAACTATTATTAAGCAGCAGGTACCCATTATATCTCTAATATTCATTAGCATATATAATATATTCTAATAATGTGACACTTTGATTCTAAAATAAAGCCCACGTATTAGCTGATAATTTGACTGAAGGGCTTGCTGATTATGCCCCCAAACTATTAACACGCATCATATTTGTTTCCTAGTGATGAATGGTCATGATCCAACCACTAATGTTGTTCTGTTGGAAGATGCAGCTGCTGTGTTGGGAGTGTTGTTAGCAGCTAGCTGTATGGGGCTCACATCTCTTACTGGTAAGATGTTGTTAAAATAATCACAGGGTAACCAATTATTACTCCATTTCCTGCCTTTTAAAACAAAACCTGCATGTGACTTCTTTATGCATTAGTAACAGTATAGGAGCTCCATTAAATAATTTGGAGATATCACAATTGTTTACATTTGCATTTAACATTGTTAGGGGTTCTTGTTGCTGCATGTTCTTGTAGAATACCCTTTTAAGATCTATTTTTATATTTTGAAAGATTTTATAGCGTACACTACGTTAAATAAGGTTATATTGGGTTAGCTAAAGCCATTTGTTAGGTTCTTTGCTCAATTTGATAACTAATATCACTATCCATTTTACTAAGAGGGATTCATCTATCCTTGTTTTAAATTTCTTATCTCCCACCTATACTGGTAATATTTATTCAATAATTCTATTCCTCTTTCAAACAAAATGAGTTGCCTCAATTTGCCCTTATTCTCTGACTTTCCTTTAACCTTCAACATATCCAAAATTCTTCAATTCTTGACCTAATAGGAGGTCTTTTCTGAATGCAATTTCCCACTTTCTTGAAATGTTAAACTCCTCTGAAGGTCTCTCACCAGTGAAAAGCAGCTTAAAAAGGAGGAACGTTTGAGTATCATAATTTGTAAATTTTTAGGGAAAGGCTGTATCTGGAGGGAAAAAATAGTGCAAACAGTATGATAAATTAAAATTGAACAGTATATCTGTTTATTCAGCATCTTTTTACATAAGAGAGCAAAACCAAATACCCTTTTGCTTTAGTTTAGAAAGCTTACCATTTATTGTAGCTCAGGTTTCAATATGAAGTCACCCAAGTTACTGTTCTTTTTAATTTAACATTCTCATCCAGCTGCTATATAAAAACCTTACTAAGTAATGAAACAGTACCATATTAATATCTTTGATAGTAATCTTTGTTTCTAGTGAGCACGGCCTTGTCACTGAAAGCATGAAGCCAGTTGTTCCTTTCATGATTGAGATTAATGTAGAATTTGACAGATGATCCATTAGTTGTTATGTCTGTAATTGGTGGTCACAATTTCAAAGTTGTCAGGAGAGCTAGGAGTGAGATGAGGAGAAGCTTCTTACTCAGTAATTAGGATTTGGAATGTGCTGCCTGGGAAAGTAGAACTGGTACAGTCGTGACTGGTCGAATGGACTCCTATACTGCTAAATTCCATGAAAGGTCAAATTTATTTTTAAAATTTTAAAATGCTATTCTGATGATCAGTGACAGCGTAACAAGGTAGCCTTTTGTGACTATTTTTCACAACCTGATGTTTTGCCTCAGTTGCCTGATATGAACCAAGTATTTGTACATTTGAAAAACACTTTGAAAGTCTACCTAGTTTATGAACCAATATTTGTATCTTCCAAAAACACCCATAGATACTGGAAATAGGAAATAAAAAGACAAAATTATGGATATATCTTCAGTAACCAGTCCAGCAGCATTCTGTGGAGATGGAAATCAATTTCAGATCATAATCTCGACTCCCATTTTTGGATAGCATCTATCAGTATTGATTCTACACTAATCATATTGAGCTCCTCCAGAGCCATATTTTGTTCTTTTGCTTGTCCTGTTGCTGCACACCAGTATCTCTTGTCACTTACTCTCTTCTGCCTTCAATTCTAATACTTGCTTTTGTTCTTACCTCCCCAGACCCCTCTTTCTTGCCTCCCCATTTGCTTAAAACCTGCTACACCTTTAACCTTTTCAAATTCCAATGAAAAATCATCACCATGGTACATTAACTCTGTTCGCTTTCCATGGATGCTGTCTGATCTGAATCATAACAGTATTTTCTATTTTTATTTCCCAACCTTCTAATGTAGTGTCCCAGTTAATGTTTATCTGTATGTCATACTTGTTCCATGTTCTTAATGTCTGTACAAGCAACTGCACGCAGCATGCTTTTGCAAAATCAAATCCATTTCAGCAAATAAAGAAGATGCAGAGTAAAGGTTTATTGATGTGCTTTCAGTAGTTGCCCGAAATGTATAAGTGGTATGTTCCCACATATACGATGTTTGTTTTGTTGCTGGTACTACTGAGTGACTTCAGCAATTGTTCACATTGTGCATTCTTTTCACTCAGGTAATCTATATTATGACAGCATTGGTTCCCTTGGTGTTGGAACACTCTTAGGTGCAGTTTCAACATTCTTGATCTACTCAAATACTGAGGCTTTGATTGGGAGATCTATAAAGCCAGAAAATGTACAGAGACTTACTGAACTTCTGGAGAATGACCCTTCAGTAAGGTAACTGGGTGGGTTACTCTGTCTTTTGTAAGAAAACCATAAACGACTGTTTTAAAGTGATGCTTCAAGTAAACTGCCAAGTGTGCAGGAGTAGATTTCCTCCTTGGATATAGAATATCGCTTAAGTAGGCAGTTGAGCCTGCCCTATTTCTGTCCATTGAAGTTACTGGATTTTTTTTAAAAAAGGGCTAGCTGTGTTTCATGTATTTGATCCCTTTTGCATAGTTCATGTGCTATATTCAGACTTTCTATTCAAGTGCAATTAGTGAACAACATTCCGGCTTGGACTGAGAAGATAAGTAATGTTTATGTCATACAAGTGTGAGGCCATTACCATTTCTAACAAGGGAGAATTCAGCCATCTTCCCTTGATATTCAGTGGTATTAATATTACTGAGACCCCATTATCAACATTTTACGTGTTGTCATTGACCAGAAACGGACCTGGACCAGGCACACACACAGAGTAAGTTAAAGGCCAGGGGTTTTGCAGTAAATCACTCATTTTCAGACTCCCTAATGTTTGTCCAACATCTACAAGGCCCAAGTCAGAATTCAAGTAATCTTCCTTAATCTCTACTTTTCAAGTGCAGCTTCAACAACACTTAACCTCCATTTAGGGCCAGGCAGTCTTCTAAATTAGCATTTAGAATCATGGAGATGTATAGCATGGAAACAGACTGTTCGGTCCAACTCATCCAAGCTGACTAGATGCCCTAAGTTAATCTAGTCCCATTTGCCAGCCTTTGGCCTATATACCTCCTAAATCCTTCCTATTCATGTACCAGATGCCTTTTAAATTTTGTAATTGTTCCACCTCCTCTGGCAGCTCATTCCTTACATGTACCACCCTCTGTTGAAAAAGTTTCCCCTTGGGTCTTAAATCTTGGGTTTTAAATCTTTCCCTTTTCGCCTTAAACCTGCACCCTCTAGTTTTGAATCCCCCTATGCTGGGGAAAAGACTATGGGCTACTTACCCTGTCCGTGCCCCTCATAATTTTATAAATCTCTATAAGGTTACCCCTCAGCCTCCATTCCTGGGAAAACATTTCCAGCCTATTCAGCCTCTCCCTATTACTCAAACCCTCCAACCTTGGAAACATTCTTTTTTGAAACCTTTCAAGTTTCACAGCATCTTTCCTGTAGCAGGAAGACCAGATTTTAATGCCGTAGTCTAATAGTGGCCTAACCAATGTCCTGTACAGCTACAAGACGACCTCCCAACTCCTATACTCAATGCACCAATAAAGGTAAGCATACCAAACGCTGCCTTCACTACTCTATCTACCTGCAACTCCACTTTTAATGAACTATGAACTACATCTCAAGGTGTCTCTTTTTTTTCAGCAACACTCCCCAGGACCTTACCATTAAGACTACAAATCCTGCCCTGATTTGCCTTGCCAAAATGCAGCAGCTCATGTTCATCTAAATGAAACTCTATCTGCCATGCCTTGATACGTTGGCCCAACTGATCAAGGTCCCGTTGTACACGGAGATAACTTTCATCACTGTCCACTACACCACCAGTTTTGGTGTCGTGTGCAAACATACTAGCCATACCTCCTTTGTTCACATCCAAATCATTTATAAAAATGACAAAAAGCAGTGGACCCAACGCCAATACTTGTAGCACACCCCTGATCATAGGCCTCCAGTGTGAAAATCAACCCTCAGCCATTACCCTCTGTGTCCTATCTTTGACCTAATTTTGTATCTAAGTGGCTAGCTTTCCCAGTGTTCAATGTGATCTGTCCTGCTAACTAGACTACTGCGTGGAACCTTGTTGAGCACCTGCTGACGACAATGTAGACAATGTCCACTGCTATGCCTTCGTTAATCTTCTTTGTCATTTCTTCAAAAAAATTCAATCAAGTTAGTAATACATGATTTCTCACACACAAAGCCATGTGGACTATCGCAAATCAGTCCTTGCCTTTCCAAATACATGTAAATACTATCCCTCATCATCTCCTCCAACAACTTACCTACCACTGACATCAAGCTCAAAAGTCTTCGTTTACCATGTTCATCATTCACTTCCCCTCTCATCAATATGCAGTGCTAACAGTTCCTAGTGTATATACACTGCACCGCACTACTACTCCTTTAAAGCACTTTTCACATCTCTGGCTTTACCATCTAGAAGGACAAGGGTGACAATGTGTAGGAACTCCTCCACCTGCAGGTTTCTTCCAAGCTGCACACAAACCTAACTTAAATTGTTGTTCTTCTCACTGTCACCAGGCTTAAAAATCCTGGAACTCCCTTTCTACAGCACTGCGAATGTATCTACATCAGATCGGCTTAGTGGTTCAAGAAGGGGCTCACAATCTCAAGGGCATTTGGGTATGGGCAACAAATGCTGACCTAATGACAGCCACATTTGTGACAGGCATTTTAAGAACTTAGAATCATGGAATGGTTACAGAACAAATGGAGGCTATCAGTGTAAGAGCTACTCAGCCAGTTCTTCTCCTCTGCCTTTTCCTGTAATACTAAAATTATTTTCTCCTTGGATAACCATCCAATTCTACTTTTACCAAACTGTCTAGAAGTACATTCCATTTAATAACTACCTGTATTTTTTTAAAAGTTCTCCTGTCGTCAGCTCTTTTCTTTTATCATTCACCTTAAATGAGTGTCCTGTGGTTCTTGACTCTTCCATCGCCAGGGAGTTTCCATTTGAGAGGTTTGTGAGGTGTCTTGTTTCCAACACCTTGGATCAGATCTCTTAATCTCCTTTTTCTGTAAAGAGAACAAACTTTGCTTTGTCAATCTATTCTTGTAACAGAAGTTTTTCATTCCTGAAACTATTCTTAAAATGTTTCTGGACCATCTCCAATGCTTTCATATCCTTTACTCCAGGAATAATAGAATTTGATTTCCAATGTACAGCCCCACTGAGATGTAAGTCCTCATTTATACAGGATTGGTTTGACATCTGGGCAGCAGGGATTTGGTTGTGGTTTTCATCAATAAATAAAGTGAAGGAAACCATCATGTTCTGTACTACAGTTAAGACATGCCCCTGGACACAGCAAAAGACTTTCTCTGCGTGCCAGACCTGACAGTCTTGAGGGAACTTTCAAAGACCTGGTTGATTGACTTGGCATGTAAACCAGAGGATAGCGTTGCCTGAAAGAGAGCTAAGAAGGCAGAGGTAATTGATGTACTGGCTTGGTATTTGGGTTTAAAGGAAATACACAAAAGACCAGGAATCCCAGGAGTGAAACATCAGAATCTGGTGATATTCAGTTTAACAAAATAAAGAACTGCAGATGCTGAAAATCTGAAACAAAAATGGAAATTACTGGACAATCTCAGCAGATCTGGCAGTATCAGAACTTGAGGAGCCACTGGACTCAACGTTAACTCTATTTTCTCTCCACGTATGTTGGGTTTCTCCAGCAATGTTTGTTTTTTGTTTCAAATATACAGGTTAAAGCAGCATGTGAGTTAGTGCCTGATGCATTTCAAAATCTAAGGAAACAGTCTGGGCAAGACTATATAGAACGTGAAAGGAGTAATTTTAATTTTAATAAGCGGATATGAGCATTAGAAGCAGAAACAGTGTATGAAGATCTTACATCATTTTCTTAGAATTTAAAAATCTCATTTAGCTTCCATAGTAAGAACCCATGTTGAAGACCACGGGGTTACACTTGCTAGGTAGGCAGCAAAAATGGCTGGTGATTATAGGTTAACCCATAAAGTTTATCACCCTCGTGAATTTGAAAGGGACAAAAAGTGGGATAGTGAAGGGATTCAAGTAACTAGGTTAAAGAATTAATAGCAGGGAATCCCCCAAGGTAATTTCCTCCAATCAGAAGGGAAAGTAAAGAGGGTGAAGATGAACTCAGAAGCTGATGTGTTTCTGTTGTAACATGGTGGAATGTATTCATTCAGAATGCTGGAGGTTGTGGTGGAAACCCATGGGTTTTGTTAGTGCTTGTAAGAATGTGACCTGAAACAAGACTCTGAAGGAAAAGACCATAGATCAGATTGTATCTTTAGTTGCAACTAAAGTCTGGGAGTAAACTGAGAGCACAAAAGAAATAAGGTAGCTGAGAGATGTAGGGGATTTTGTCTAAAGGGAAAATGATACCTTTTTCTTCAAAGGAAGAATCCAAACCCAGAACCATGCTAAAATACAGGGGCTCCTCAAGCTCTCTAATAAGAGAATGATTTAGTTCTGCCTCCCGAGAGGTTAATGAAAGACAAAATGTTGATAAAGGAGTATGGTGAAGAGTACATCTCAGTTCCATTGTAGAGTATGTCCCAGTTCTGTTGTATAAAATCGGATTGGACTGTGACTTGTTGTCTGGATGGTGGTAATTGGAGTAGTTGAGAAGTTAAATGAATAGAGTTGTTGTACTACTGGGGAGTGATTCAGCAGGAGTGAAAGTTATACCTTTACGTATAAGTACAAAGTTCAGGTGAGGCTAGTGATGGAGCAATTATAGGAACAGGTTCCAGGTATTTTCCATCATGTCTAGCGACCAGAGGAATGGCTCAACAAAGTCCATCACCAGAGGTTACCAAGGGCAGATGTTAGGGACCTGAAATTCTGTTTAAGAATGAGGATAATTTGAAAGAAGTGTTTGGTATGTCTTTCTTAATTGAGGCCCAGGAAGCAAATGCAGAGTTAAGTTAGCAAACGACCCAAAAACAGATTGCTGGGGAAGCTCAGCAGATCTGGCAGCATCTGTGGAGCAAAAGCCAAGTTAACATTTGGGTCCAGTGACTCTTCAGAAATTTCTGTTTTTTGTTTCTGATTTCCAGCATTTGCAGTTTTTTGTTTTAGTTAACAGTCCACACAGATGCTGAGGCTGGAAATGTTCTAGTGCGCTTTACGTTAGAGCAGACTTCAGATGAAGAAGTGGAAATACCCTGTCACATCTGTGAATGAAGAAAGGATTGTTTTTCATCTAACTGTGGTTACCACCTAGACATTGTAAGGAGACATTGTGAAAGGCGCATGAAATTCCTCTGGTGGGACATTTAAGAATATGGAAAATGCAGGCATTGATAAACACTTTACATGGCTAAAACTTCATAAAGACAGTTGTGGTACTGTAAAGATAGGAAAGAGAGATAGAAGGATGGTCTCAAACTACGGTCTAATATTGATCAACTGGTAAATTGGGCAGAGCAATGGTAGCTGGAATTTAATCCTAATTAAAAAGTAAGTTGATACATTTTGAGAGGACTTACACAATGACTGATAGATACCTAGAGAATATTGAGGAACAAAGTGACCTTGGTGTGGAAGCCCACAGATCTTTAAAATGTCACAGGTGGATAAGATGGTGAATAAGGCACACAGGATGCTTGCCTTGATTAGCCAGGGCACAGAATATAGGAACAGAGAAGTCTTGTTCCAACTTGGTAGAGTATTGTTTAGGTCATAAATGGAATGCTGCGTGCGATACTTATCGCCACGCTATCGGAAGGATGTGATTGCAGAAGAGATTCACCAAGACGTTTCTGGGATGGAAAGTCTCCGTTGTGAGGAGAAACTGAATAGTCTAGGTTAGTTTTCCTTAGAACAGAAGAGACGGAGGTGGAAATCTGAGTAGCCAGAATTCGGAGGTAAAGATAGGGTAGATCTGGTTAATCTTCTCCCTGTGGTAGATGTGTCTAAAACCAGAAGGCATAAGCTTGAAGTGATGAGTATGTCGTTTAGAGAGGACCAGAAGAAATTTTTTTTTTCACTGAGGGTGGTAGAAATATGGAATACACTGCCTGAGAGGGTACCTGCCTCCAGCACCCAATCATTTAAGAAGCATCTAGGCGAGCTCTTAAAATGCCAGGGCATTTTAAGTTGTGGACCAAGTGCAGGTAAATGGAATTAGTATAGTTTGGTGTTTGTTGGTCGGCATGGACAGAGAGGGTCAAAGGACCTGTTTCTATGCTGCATGACTCTAACGAAAAATGAAAGCAGGTCACGTAATATTCTTACAGTTGCAGCTATAACAACCCAATTCCCAGAAGTTATTCAATTGAGGATAATTACAGCTAGAAATGTAATAGAAAAGTTATAACTCACTCATAGTAAGAACTGCTGATGCTGGAGTCAGAGATAACACAGTGCGGAGCTGGAGGAGCACAGCAGGCCAGGCAGCATCAGAGGTGCAGGCAAGTTGATGTTTCAATTCGGGATCAGCCTGGCCTGCTGTGCTCTTTCAGCTCCACACTGCGTTATTTCTTTAATAGAAAAGTTATCCTTTTTTTACTTATTATGGAACACCAATTGAGATCCAATCTGATCAGAGTTCTAACGTTGTCTAAAGTTTGAGGAAATCATTAACAAGTCAACTGTATGACATTGCATACATGAAGCTTTGGAAAGATACCATCATATACTCAACCACGATTAAGGAATGTTGTCACAAATACCCACAGGGTTGGGTCAGTGGATTTGATATCTTACTAATTGCTACCAGAGATACCCCAAAATAATTTACTCAGTTTAGTCCATTTGAATTCCTATGGAAACCCATAAGTCACTGTTACAAAAAGTCAGTTAATATTATTTGAGAACATGGGTACTAAAGTGGAGGAAAATATATTTCTTTTCAGTCTTGTGAAAATCTGACTACCACTAAAGTCAGAATGTAATTTTTAAAGTTGAGCTTGAATTGAATTTATAGAATGTAATGCAGTCTCAAATAATAGGTTACTACCTGAGAAAATAATTGTTGGACCATTTTATGATTTGAATTTTTGCATTCTCCAGGGAGAGGAGGAGGGGAGATAGAAGTAGGTTCATTCAAAGTGATGTCCACTCCAACAGAGGTGCTGTTTCTGGCATCTTCTGAGTAGTCGGGGCTTAATAAAAGACCTGAGTAGGTTAGAAATCCGTGAAAAGATTCAGAAGGCTGTGGAGGTGTCATTAGGCATGTGGGATTTGGTCTGTGTGTCTGAAAGGGTATCATAATTAACCTGTAATTATATCTGTAGTCATGTTGATTTATTTTTAAAACAGTATACGAGAGTGTGAGGAAAGGTCACCGGACATGAAACCTTAACTCTGCTTTCTCTCCACAGGTGGTGCCAGACCTGCTGAGTTCCTCTAGCAATTTGTTTTGTTTTAGATCTTCAGCAGCCACAGTTCTTTGTTTTATTTTGTGTGTGTGTGTGTGTTCCTGGTGTGCAGTGGAGTTTTGTTTTCGTTAGGAGCAATTACAAGCAAACAAAGTAACAGTGTAGGTCATTAGGCTTCCACTTTGGAAGGTGCTGTAAGTTGTGGAGTTTCTTGATTAGGGGAAACATCATTAGCTTGAAAAAACAACTTTGGGTTTTGTTTAGGCGTTTGCAGAAGCTCGGTCTGTAAAACACTTACTCCCGAGAAAGGTAGATAGTTTAGGACCTGTTAAGAAATAGATCACCTACATGTAAGGAGTTTACTTTCAAAGACACAGAAGAAATTCAAGTGCTGAAGGGGTTATTTGAAGGTGAGAAAATCTAAGCTGATTTGCATGAAGGCCGAAGGACGAGGCTTTCAGATTATCAAAACTGAACTGAAGCTGCGGTTCTGTGAGAGGAGATAATTCTCTTTGGTGTGAGTACTTTGTTAGGGAGTGTTTTGGGATTACGTTTTAATTTCTATTTCATAATCTTGAAACTTAAGGCAACTTTGTTAAGCCAAAATTGACTCAATCAGGCTCGATTTCAGTCTGGGACCTGGCTTGTCCAGCAATAAACATCTGGCGTCATAACACTTTTGGATCTCTGAGTGGCAGTTTGAGTTCACTGGATTTAATTGTAATCTGTGTCTCTCTTAAAAAGAAATGCAACAGGTATGTGGTGTGTTTTGAAGTTTATTGCATGGAAATTTAAAGATGGCTTGAATAGTACTGAGTTTTCTGGCAGCAGGAGAAATAGTGGGTTATTTGAAATCTTTGACTAAAGTCAAACAGTTAGCAGATAATTTTAAGGTGGAAGTAAAAACAGGATCGCTTAAGGATGAGATACTTGAAGTGATTGTCCAATATTTAGAATGAGAAGAAAGGAAACCTGAAATTGGGATATCACAAATAGAATTAACTAAGATACATTTCAAAATAAAAAGATTTGAGTTAGCAGAAAAACATAAGATAATGGAAATTGAGGAAAGAAAAAAGCAAAGGAGCATAGAGGTGAGAAAACTTGAAAAGGCAATGAAATTTTAAGTCTTGAACTCCAAAGAGATAGAGAAATTAGAGAAAATGAGTTGACCATGGACCAGCTTAGGTTCAATATGAAGAGATAGTAGTTTTAGAGAACAGATAGAAGGAGAAATAATAGTGACAGAATAATAAAGGTGAAACCTCTTGGTTCTAAACTAATGTAAAGAAAGTAAATGTTTCTATTGCAATAAAACTGGACATATCAAAGTCAATTGCTAGAGGCGAAATTGGGAGACTGATTACATTGGTAGGATTGGTTCCTTGACTGCAGAACAGGAGGAATTAAGAAAAGATATAGGTATGAAAACCTATAAAGAGAGCATACCTCTTTAGGATGTACTAAGAGGGGAGAGATGGCTAAGGACAGTCGCAAAAATTCTTTTTTATTTGAATATTGACAACCAAATTCAGACTACTGGAGATTGAATGCTTTATCTGAAAAGGAGTGGCATTTCTGTTTGCTTCTACTCAAAGAATAGAGAGACGCTGGAATATGTTGGTCACTGATCGGGGAAGGTGGCGGTCTGGTGGTATTATCGCCGAACTATTAATCCAGAAACTCAAGTAATGTTCTGGGAACTGGCCACAGCATATGGTGAAACTTGATTTCAATAAATATCTGAAATTTAAGTGTCTAAAGATGACTATGAAACTATTGTTGTTGGCTGGAAAAACCCATCTGGTTCACTGTTGTACTTACCTAGCGTGGCCTATATGTGACAGCAGACCCACAGCAATGTGATTGACTCTAAACTGCCCTCTGAAATGGCCTAGCAAGCCTCTCAGTTGTAACAATTGCTATAAAGTCTCAAAAAAGAATGAAACCAGTCAACCTGGCATCGACCCAATCACCAGAAATGACAACAGACCTGTTGACCCTATAAAATCCTCCTGACTAACATCTGGCAACAAGTGCCAGCATTAGGAGAGCCATCTCACGGATGCATCAAGCAACAGCCTGACTGTCATTCTCACAGAATCATACCTTACAGATACCATCCACTGCCATCACCATCCTTAGATATAGCCCGTCCTACTAGCAGAGCAGACCTACCACCAGAGGCAGCAGAGTGGTATACAGTTGAGAGGGAGTTGCCGTAGGAGTACTCCGGGCACCATGGCAGACATGAGCAAGGAAACAACCTGCTGATTACCCTGTACTGCCTTCAGCTGATGAATCAGTGCTCTTCCATGTTTAACAACACTGGGAGGAAGTATGGCGATTGACAGTGGTGCATATCATACTCTCAGGGAGGATTTCACTGTCCACTACCAAGAGTGGCTCAGCAACAGCACTACTGATTGAACTGGTCGTGTTCTAAAGGATGTCACTGCTAGACTGAGTCTGCAGCAGCTGGTGAGGAAACCAACAAGAGGGAAAGACATACTTGAACTCAAACTCACCAGTCTGCCTGCTACAGATGCACTTGCACCTGTCCCTGATCATATCAGTGAGAGTGATCACTGCACTGTCCTTGAGACAAGGTTATGTCTTCATATTGAGAATACTTATGTTGTGATTGTTTGGCACTGTCACTGCTAAATGGGTCAGATTTCAAACAGACCTAACAACTCAAGACTGAGCATCCATGAAGCACTGTAGGCCCTGAGCAGCAGCAGAATCTTATTTCAGCACAACCTACAACCTCATGGCCTAGCCATAACCCCTGTTACACCATTACCGTCACGTCAGGCAATCAGCTCTGACTCAGAGAAGAGTACAGGAGGACATGCCAGAAGCAACACTTAAAAATGTTATGTGAAACAACTTGCATGCCAAACAGCATAAGCAGCAAGTGATGGACAGAGCAAAGTGATTCCACAACCAATGGATCAGATCTAAGCTCTGCGATCCTGACATATCCAGTCATATTGGTGGTGAGCAATTAAAACAATTTATTGGAAGAGGAGGCAGCTCCACGTATATCCCGAACCTCAGCGATGGGAGAAACCAGCACATCAGTGCAAAAGATAAAAGTATTTGCAACTGTCTTTAGCTAGATGTGTCAAGTTCATCCTGACTTCCTCCAAAGCCCCCAGCATCTCAGGTGCCAGTCTTCAGCCAATGTGATTCATTCCACGTTTCCAAGAAGTGGAGGCACTGGATCCTGCCAAGGGTATGAATTTTGACAACTTCCCAGCAATAGTCCTAAAGACTTATCCTTCAGAAGTTGCCGCACCCCTAGCCAAGCAGTTCTAGTACAGCTATGACGCTGGTCAGTATCTGGAAAATTGCCCAGCACACCATGTACACAAAAAACAGGACAAATCTAACCTTCAGTCTACTCTCAATTAACAGTAAACTGAGGGAAAATTTCATTGACGTTGCTATCAAGCAGCTCTTGATCTCATTACAGCCTTGATTCAAACATTGGCAAAAGAGTTGAATTCCAGAGGTGAACTGACGGCCCATGACATTGAGGCCACGTTTGACCAAGTATGGCATCATGCATGCAGAACAAAATGAGAGTCGGTGAGAATCAAGGCGCCGACTCTGTGCTGGAATCATATCATCTGGCATACAGGAAGATGGTTGTGGTTGTTGAAGGTCAATCATCTTCATTCCAGTACATCTCTGCAGCAGTTCCTCAAGAAAATGCCCTAGACCCAACCATCTTCAGCTTCTTCATCAATGACCTTCCCTCCATCATGATGTTAGAAGTGGGGATGTTTGCCACTGCACAGTAGTCACATTTATGACTCCTCAGATGTTGAAGCAGTCCATGTGCAAATACAGCAAGTATCTCGTTAGTATCCAGCCTTGATCTGAAAAGTATCAAGTACCATTCATGCCAGGCAATCTAAACTCTGCTTTTAACATTCGGTGGCATTGCCATCACTGAATCCCCCATTATCAATGTCCTGGGAATTTCCATTGACCAGAAATTCAACTGGACTCATCGTGTAAATACAGTGGCTACGAGAGTAGGTTAGAGGCTAGGAGTACTGCAACGGGGTGGCTCACCTCCTGAATCCCCAAAGCCTGTACACCATCTACAAGGCACATGTCAAGAGTGTGCTGAAATACTCCCCACTTGCCTGGAGGAACGCAGCTCTAACAACACGAAAAAGCCTGATGCAATCCAGGACAAAGCTTCCCTCTTGACTAGCACCACATTTAGAACAAAGAACAAAGAAAACTTATAGCCCAGGAACAGGCCCTTCGGCCCTCCAAGCCTGTGCCGATCCAAATCCACTGTCTAAACCTATCGCCCAATTCCTAAGGATCTGTATCCCTCTGCTCCCCACCTACTCATGCATCTGTCCGGACGCACCTTAAATGAATCTACCGTGCCTGCCTCTACTACCTCTGCTGGCAACGCGTTCCAGGCACCTACCACCCTCTGTGTAAAGTACTTTCCCCGTGTATCCCCCTTAAACTTTTCTCCTCTCACCTTGAACGCGTGACCCCTCGTTACTGAATCCCTCACCCTGGGAAAAAGCTTATCTCTATCAAATAACAAAATAACATTTACAAATGTCCCGCTCCACTGAGCTTCACTAGTAGCAGTCTGTACTATCTGGAAAATGCCTTACGGAAATTTGCCGATGAGCCTTGGGCAGCACCTCCTAAAACCCTGACTGCTACCATCTGATAGAAAAGGGCAGCAAGAATATCGGAACACCATCACCTCCAAGTTCTCCTCCAAGCCACTCACCACCTTGATGTACCCCTCTTCCTTCAGTGTTGTTGAGTCAAAATCTTTGAACTCCCTTAACAGCATTGTGGGCCTGATAAGTGTACATGGAGTTCAGTGGTTCACCAGCACCTTCTCAAATGCAACTGGGGACTGCAATGCCCATTTCCCATACATGAATAAATTTTGCAAAAACCACAGTTGATGGTACTGTTTGTCGTCCAGAGGGGTTGATGAAGGAGAAAATATTAATTGGAAATATATAAGGAGGTTGCAAACCAATCACATCTTACATAGTTACATTAAAGGGTGACTTGGTAAATTGAGAAGTTGTAGTGGAAATGCCAAAACAAATACTTATGGAAGTAATTGATTTTAATTTAGGAAATGACCTGAAAGGTTTAAAACAATATTGGTTTCACAAAGGGTTGTGGACAACCAGTGGCACTAAAAGAAAATCAGATGTTACAACTTGAACATCCTGGATTATTTCCCAACGCTGTTGTGACTACATCTTAAGGCCACAAAAATAGGCTACTTTCCTACTTGTCTATCAGGCAAGGAGATCATTTGGAAGTTGTTATGGATTGCAAATTTCATAACCTTAACTAAAATGGATGAAAGTAAAGAGTAAGGTTTTATAAATTTAGCCAAATTCTTCTTTGAAATGCCACAAATGATTCTGAATTCAAAAGGTTATACCAAACAGCCTGTTCAAAAATTTAATGAGAAACAGCACCTAGGTTTTGTTATTTGAAAGAGACAGTATTAATGACGAAATATAGATTGGTTACTATCTGAGGCAGAGGATTAGGCAGGGTTTATCAGGTGGTAGTTTCGTTGGAGTATCATAATGAAATTTTACAAGTGACTGACGAATTTCCAGTGGCAGGTGCCTTAGATATTAGATGTACACAGGCCAATTTTTATTAGCCAGGCTTAAATAAAAATAGTCAGAATTTCCCAGACATGTCATATATGTCACGTAGTGGGGAATGGCACCCCTTAATTAAACTTGCGCTTTTAATTCTGATGCCAGATTTTGAAGAACCATTTAACCATCTTAACAGTATTATCATTGGTTATACAGGGTACAGCAATTGTTTATCATGGTATGGGGCTAATATGAAAAGTTTGATATAGGACATGCTACTTATTCCCTGATGGTTCTGATATTGACATGCGATGAAACTAAATTGCATCTTCCCAAATAGCAACTGCATTTCTGCGTAGGGTAAAATCACTGAGTACATATTGGAGCTGAAGACAAAAGTCCCATTGTAAAAACATTCTTATTGTGCTCTAAAAATATGTCAAAACAATTTGTTAATTGATTTTTTTTTTAAGCTTTGTTCTAGGTTTTTACTTTTAAAATATTTATGCAGTTTACAGGAACAAGAAGCCCTCAAGCCTTTTCCATGGTTTAATCTGATTATGGTTTACCTTTGACTGAATCACACTATCTTAAAACATTTTCATAATGGCTACTTGTTTGTGTTTGAAGTACAGCCAGCATCTTCAACTTTTAATGGAATAAATTTTGACAAATTGTTGAAGCATTTTTTTAGACCAAAGGTAGTTTGGACAATTCAAGCTGTATTATAAATGAGAATGTAAATCTAATCATAGTGTTAAGAGACGAAGAAGACAATGAAAATATATGCTAAAATAAGGCTATATCACAAAGTGTAGGTTTTCCATATTCTTTGTTCTGTTGAGTCCAATTTGGATATTCAGGCTTCTTGGGTTGGCAAACAGCTCAAGTTGCCTTTCACAGTGAGGAACTGCGCAGTCTTTCTCAATGTCTCAACTATGCAACTTGCCTAACATTAATTCTGAAAGGTTGAATACAAATGTGCATTCACTAATATCATGGTTCTCTTGCATGATTAACTGCAATATTATGTCTGTATTCTTTGATTACTCTCTTTTCCATTTATTTTAATGAATAAATGTGATTAATATCTAAAATAGTCTTGTATTCTCATCAGGGCTGTGCATGATGTAAAGGCTACTGACATGGGTCTGAGCACAGTACGATTTAAAGCAGAGATCGATTTTGATGGAAGAATAGTGACAAGATCTTACCTGGAGAAACAAGACATTGACGTTGTCTTAAATGTATGTAACATACTAAAATAACGAATTATGTGGACTTGCTCTACCTATCACTTAGAGGGGGGATCTTATAGAAACATATAAAATTATGAAAGGAATAGATAAGATAGAAGCAGAGAAGTTGTCTCCATTGACGTCTGAAACTAGAACTAGGGTGCATTGCCTCAAAATAAGGGGGAGCAGATTTAGGACTGATTTGAGGAGGAACTTCTTCAGCCAAAGGGTTGTGAATCTGTGGAATTCTCTTCCCAGTAAAGCAGTTGAGGCTTCCTCATTGTTTTTAAGGCATAGACAGATTTTTGAACACTAAAGAATTAAGGGTTTTAGTGAGTGAACAGGTCCACTGAAAGATCAGCCATGATCTTTTGAAATGTGGAGCAGGCTCAATGGACCAGATCGCCTACTCCTGCTCCTACTACTTATGTTTAAACATGCAATACCTGCTCAAGTTCAAAGACTAGGAAGGGATGTGGTTTTAGTCTGTATCAAACACACCTTATGGACAAGTATAATTGAGTATTCAATGGTGTTAAAATGAAAATTAAGAATATTTGCCTCACATTTTACAACTGCTGTGTTTTTTTTCTGGGAAGTATAGTCACACCATGCTGACTGTTCATGGCCTGTAGTGCGCTGTGTTCTGTTTTCTTCCTTACAGAGACCATTCCGGAATCTAAAGAACTTTGGAAGATCAAACCATCACCATCTTTCCGCCATATCTTTTAAAACCTTAAATGTAGGTCCCAGCCCAGGGGATTTGTCAACTTTTAGTCCCATTAATTTGTCCTGTAGAATTTTCTCACTAATATTAAATTCCTTGATCTCGTTGGTCCTCACTTCTTTCAATGAAAGAAAGGAAAATATATTTAATACCACTGCCATTTCTTTAATCCAGCTCATAATTTTTGCTCTCTCTAAGATCATAGGTCTTACAGTTTGTTTTACATTTAATGCTGACTTACTGTCATTGTTTTCTCTCTCTATCAATTTCTTGATGCTTATAACCCTTTCGATCTTCAGCATCCCCTCAGCAACACTGTAAGCTCCTTTAACCTGGTATAATCCATAACTTTTATTCATGCTAGCATATTTTTAGTGAGGTTTTTTGTCCTCAAATGATGTATATTCATTTGCAAAGTGTGAAATATTTCTTAATCATTTGCCATTACTTATGTGCCACTATCTTAATTTCTTAGTCACCCTTAGTCAACTCTTTTATAATTAGCTTTCTTTATATTTTAAGAACCTAATTTCAGATTTAACTGAATAATTCTCAAACCCAGTGGGAAGATGCTAACATTGTGTTCAGTCTTCAAGATTTATAAATAACCCCATTTCATTACATAGTGTTAAATCAAATACTACGCGTGCTCCTTAATTGGTGCTTCAGAACATTGAATACATTCACCATGGATTTCATGAACAAGAAACTTGCCCTCCTACGCCTATGACATTTTTGCACTTTTCTATCTGTAACTTCAGTATCTTCTGTTCCTCTAACACATTTAAATGTCAAACTTCTAAGGCATATCTGATTGCCTTATGTTCATAGCAAAATATACTTCATGCTAAATGTAGTGAAGTTAAATAGCTAATTACCTTTCTATTATGTAAGTTTATTTAGTTATTTCTGTAAAGTACTTCCCCCAATATGGTGTCGGCTGGAAATATTGAATATTATTTTTGACTCCTGAGTCTAAATTGTTTATGTAAATATGAACAAAGGTGTCCTAGCTCTAATGCTTCAGGAACACATTTCATACCTGTTAAGAATTTTAAGTAACAACCTCAAATCACTACTTTGAGGATCAGGAAAGAGGTATACGTTAGGTACAGAGTCAGTGGAGGAGTTTATGAACGGAGGAAATATTAACAGATTAGCAATAACGTTAAAAGTTAGCAAGGCAAAGAGTAGCTACAAAACTAAATTATCAAGGATGATGAAACAAAGTAGTGAAGTAGTTTACAAGCACATGTAAAAATAGAACTTTATAATGTAAAGTGGACCAATGACTGGCAGACAGGAAAGTATCATGAGTAATAGAGAGATTACATAAATATTAAATATATTTTGCTTGTATGCGACACAACAACAAGACATAGGAATGAATTATGAAATGAATGATGGGATAGGTTAATTTAAAATAATAAGAATAAAGTAAAGAAGTGTGGATGCTGGAAATCCAAAACACAAATTGCCGGACAAACTCAACAGGTCTGGCAGTATCTGTGTACAGAAAGCAGATTTAACATTTTGAGTCGAAGTGACCAAACCAATTCTACTAGAGAATTGTTTCCCTACTGTTCCTCATTTCCATCCAGATTTTGACTTTACATCTTTAGAAGTATGATACCAAAGAAATGGCTAGGTATGTAAATGAAGAAAACATTGACAGGCTTGTTCTGTCTTTCATTAAGAATAAAGGTTTTTGTAAATAAAATACTGCGTATTTCCTTGTTGGAGAAGAACTGTTAAGGCTTTTAATGCACGGTAGTCACAAGCAATTCCAAAAGGAAATTCAGAACAAACCACTTTTAGAAAATAAAAATAAAATACTGCAGATGCTGGAAATCTGAAAGAAATGCACAGAAAGCTGGAGAAACACAGGTCTGGCAACATCCACATTAATAACAGTTCTGAAGAAGAATTCTATTGGACTTGAAACATTTAACTGTTGCACTATTATCAGATGCTCACTATTTCTCCAGTTTTTTTTGTGGTTGCTACTTAGAATGTGGAATCCAATATTATGGGAAGCAGTTGAAGTAAATCGTATAGATGCATTTGAGGTGGAAGGTAAAGTGCAAACACCTACATAAAGTGGTTGAACCAAATAACCTGTTTCTGTGCTGTATCTCCTATGTTGTAAGCATTGTTGAAGGTTCAGTTTAGGTTTTCTTCAATAGTTGTTCCATTTTACTTTACTTTCCTGTCGTGTTATACTTCTATTTTATATCTATTTGATTTCTGATCATATGAGTTGTAGAACTATGGTACGCTTGTTACTTAACTTCATTCAATCTTTACTCATGTCAGCAATTATTTTTGTTTTGTCATTTTCTCCACTGTTCTGCCAATATTTGACAGTGGTGATGTTTTGCAAAATGATCAATTTTAACTGATCTAATAGTTCAAACAGGGATTTGAACTTCTCCACTTTTTTTTTCTACAGGAAATTCAGCAGGTCAAAACTCCTGAAGACTTAGAAGCATTTATGCTGAAACATGGAGAGAATATCATTGACACACTGGGAGCTGAGGTTGACCGGCTGGAGAGTGCACTCAAGGTACTATCTATTTGAACCAAGTATATACATGGACTGACTTTTTGTCTAAATTTTCCAAGTATGTGATAGTGCAAGAAACAATGGAAAAATAACAAAATTTGCTGCTCTTATGGACGTAATGAAGAAATAGAACCATTGCTGAATCAAAGAAAGCCATTCAACCCACTGAGTTCATGCTGGCTCTTTATAAAGTAATCTAATTAGTCCCATCGCTTCACTCCATCTCCGTAACCCTGCAGATTTATTTCTCAAGTGCCCAATCAGTTTCCCATTGATCATCTCTACTTCTGTAGGCATTGGGCTCCAGGTTTTTAACCAATTGCTGGAAGAAATAGTTCTTCCTTATCCCCTGCATCTCTCAATCAAAATCTTAGCTTGTACCTTCAGGTAATGGAACCTTTTCTTTGTTAAAATTCTCTTATGGGGTGTGGGTATCACTGGCAAGGTTACCATTTGTTGCCCATCCCCAATTCCCCTTCAGAAGGGAGTGGTAAGCCATTAGTTTGAATCACTGTAGTCCGTGTGGTGTAGGTACACCCACAGTGCTATTGGGAAGGGAGTTCAAGGATTTTGATCTAGCAACGTTGCAGGAATGTCGAGAGTTTGTGTCACGCTGGTGTGGGGCTTGGAAGGAAGCTTCATTTTAGGTGGTAGAAGTCCAATGTTTAGAAGAGACTTGAAGGAGTTGCTGCAGTACATATTGTTGCAATTGTTTCAGTGGTGTAGAGAGTAAATGTTGAAGGTGGTGAACGAGGGTACCTGTCAAGCTTGTTGCATTGTGTGGGATGGTGTCGAGCTATTTGAATGTTGTTGGAACTGCACTTATCCAGGAAGGTGGAGAGTATTACATCACATGCCACTGAATTGAACCATGAGGACGATGGACAGGCTTTGAGGAGTCAGGACGTAAGTTACTCACCATTAGAATATGCAGCCACTCACCCTCTGTTGTTGCCATTGTATTTATATGGCTGGTCTAGTTTAGCTTCAAATCAATGATAACTCCCAAAGTGTTAATATTGAAGTATTCAGCAATGTTAAGCCATTGAACATCAATGGGAGATGGATGTTGCTTACACTTGCGACACAAATGTTAGTTGCCATTTATCTGCTCAAACTTAAATGTTGTCTTGTTGCACACAGATATGCTTCAGTATCTAAAGAGCAAATTATGCTGGATACTTGGATTTTCTGAGTGCACATTCTGACTTTATGATAGAAGCAAGATTATTGATGAAACACGTGAAGGTGGTTGCGCCCAGGATATTACCCTGAGGAATTGGGGTCTTGTAATGCAGTGATAGTGTTTCTACCTCTAAGTCAGACTGGGCCCAAGTCCCTCCTACTCCAGAGGTGTGTCACAACATGATCGAAGGGGATGATTGGAAATATCTTCCCTGAGGAACTGAGGGGTCTTGTGGCATGGTTATAGTGTGGCATGGTGATAACCTTTGGGCCAGAGGACCCAGCTTCAAGTCGCTCCTGCTCCAGAAGTGTTTAATGAAATCTATGAACAGGTTAAGAAATAACTACGCTGAGGATCTCCTGCAGTGATTTCATGGACTGAGATGATAGACTTCCTACAATGATAATCAGCTGCCTTGGTGCTAGGTATGACTGCAGCCAGTGGAGAGATTTTCTCCTAATTCCCATTGACTTCAGTTTTGCTGGGGCTTATTAATGCCACATTCTATTAAATGCAGTCTTACCATCAAGGACAGTCATGCTTATCTCCTTTCACCAAGGATAGATTCAGAACAGATCTAGCAGTTCATGACTGGACTTGCATGAGTTGCTGTGGGCCATCAGCAGCAGCAGGATTATATTCAAACACAATCTATAACCCCTCAGTCCAGCATTTACATTATGCTGCCATTACCATCAAACCAAAGAATCAACTGGGTTCAATGAAAATTGCAGGAAGGCATACCAGAAGCCGCACCAGCATACCTGAAAGTGTAATGTCAGCCTGATGAAGCTGCCACACAGGATTCTTTGCGTAACAAAGTGTAAGAACAGGATGCAGTGGAGCTTGATCATCTTGTAACCAACTGATCAGTCAAAACTGTCCTGGCACATCCAGTCCTATATATTGTAGACAATCAAATGGCTATCAGAAGGTGGAGCATCTGTCAATAACCCCATCCTCAATAGGTGAACCATGGCAAAAGATGTTGAAAATTTTGAAGCCATCTCCAGCCAGAAGCACAGGGTAGATGAATATTTCAGATGCCAGTCATCAAATTTGATACACTCATATGATGTCAAGAAAGTGTTGAAGGCATGGATACTGCAAAGGCTATTGGTTTGACAATACTTTAGCAATAATGCTGAAGACTTGTATTCCAGAATGATCCTTGTTCCTAGCCAGTACAGGTACACCACAGGCGAGTGTAGAATCACAATGACTGTGATTGGCAGTCAGCAGCACCCAGAAGGGCATTTAGAAATGTTCAGGATAACCTGCAGTCTACATGGCTTTGTGAAGAAAGTGTCGTATTTAACTAATTTATTGGCAGTTTTTGGGGAAATAATGTGCTTTGAATAAAGGGGTGCAGATCGATGTACTGTACTTTGATTTCTAGAAGGCATTTGATAGAGTGCCACATCAAAGATTATTGCGGAAAACAAAATCTCGTGGTGTAGGAGTAGCTTATTAAATAAGATTGGCTAGTTTAAAAAGAACCAGTAGGCATACATGGATCATTTTCTGGTTGACACGATGTAACAAGTAGCATGCTACAGGGATCAACATTGTAGCCTCAGCTTTTGCAGTTATGTAAATGATTTGGATGAAGGAGCCACATGTGTGGTTATTAAATTTGCTAAATATCACAAGGGTAGGGAAGTAAGTATGAAGAGGACATGAGGCTATAAAGGAGTATAGATAGGGTAAGTGAGTAGGCAAAGGTTTGGCAGTGTAAGCTGGAAATGTGATATTGTCCACTTTGGCAGGGAAAATCAAAATGCAACATACTATCTACATGATGAACGCTTACAGAGCTCTGAGATGCAGAGGGATAATAGTGTCCCAGTGTATGAATTGCAAAAATGCAACATACAAATCATTATGAAAATTAATAGAATGTTGTCATTTATTGCAAGGGAAATTGAATGCAGAAGTATAGGGTTCATGTTCTGTTGTGCATTACATTGTGAGACTACATCTAGAGTACTATGTCAGGCTGCTTATTTAAAGAAAGACGTGACTGTATTAGAAGCAGTTCAGAGAAAGTTTACTGGATTAATACCTGGAATGGATGAGTTTGATGCAAGGTGAGAGTGGATTTGGTAAGGATTTTTCCTCTTTGGAGAATCCAGAATGAGTGGGTCACTTTAAAAATAAAGGATCATGTCATTTAAGATGGATGAGATTTTTTTTTCTCTGGAACATGAGATTTTGGATTTCTCCTCTTGAAGGTGGTGGAAATAGTGTCTCTGAATATTTTTATGGCAAATATGGATAGATTCTTTACATGCAAGAGGTTGAAAGGGTATCAGAGCAGGTGGGAATGTGGAGTAATCAAATCAGCCATGATCTTAATGAATGGAGAAACAGGCTGTAGGGGCTGGATAGCCAACTCCTTCTAAATCATATGTGCAATGCTGCTACTCTAGTCTAATCTACTCTACGCTGTGGAAAATTGCCCAGGTATATCCTGTCCACAAAAAGTTGGAGAAATCTAACCCAACCAGTTATTGCCCTGTCAGTCTATTCTTTTTGATCAGCAAAGTGATGCAAGGTGCTCTAACAGTACAGTAAAGCAATACATGGACAGCAGTAACCTGCTTTTGAAAATGAACACTTTTAAAAAGAAAACAATGTAGCTGATTAATGTATACTATTTTTATTTCAGCAAAAATATCCTGATGTGCGTCATGTTGACTTAGAAATTTTATAATTACCTTGGACTGTGAAGATGCCTGGCATATCTAATGAAGAGCACTGCAGATACAGAGATGACTATTACTTGCAGCCAATACTGCAATGCTTATTGTGGATATCATAAGCTGTTAGCATCACATGCTGTTATGACTCTAGTGCTTTAGGACATTGCACAGTTAAAATACTTAAGATTGACACACTTCAGAATTGCAGTGCTATGGAGTGATCTATTGTGTTATAACTTCCATGTGGCTGAGGAAGTAGTTATAATATATACTGGCAGGACAACTATTTTGAGTTAATGGAATGTTATCAGTGCCTGTTGTGGGGGATTAGCGACTTTGTTTGCAAATTGGATGATTGCATAACTTTCTATTGAAACATTTTAGTTGTTTTTGTTGACATGTAAATTGTATACTCAAATCTCCCAAATTCAAGCTGTATAATGTTCAAACTGTCTGTTTCATAATGTTCAACCTTGACATAATAGCAGAAAAAGTGAAAACTAACTGCAAATAAAACCTTATTTATGGATCCATTGAATTTACTGGTACAATAACTAAGTATCCAAACTAAAGTAAATAGTTCTTTTTTAAAAATCAAGATTTTTAATCATGTGCATGGAAGATTTTAATTTGAAATTGGAAGGACTTTTTGAAAGAGAAAGTATTTTTAAGTTTAAAGTGTTAAAATGCCAAGTAAGTGGAATTAGATCATGTTTTATTAATTTGGTTATGCTTTTATTAAATGGCTTGAGACCTCACTAAATATAAAATTTAAAATCCACAGGTTAACTTTCTTTGAAATTGATTAAACCAAAGTGTATTTATAAAGCAGTAATGTTGGAATTTCAACAACAGCGCTTTACAGAAGAAGGTAGAATTTTCCATTTTACCCCTTACTTTTGTGCTATTTCACCCTTCAAAATAAGTATAGTTTGATCAGCAATTATTTAGGAAAATAAAGGTGCAGGCATTTAAATTAGAAATAACAATTGGTGGGGTCATTTGAATTATGTAACTTGTATTCATGGGATGAAGACATTTATTTCGAATCTAGAGCGATTATCGCTACAGCTATATATCCATCTGTTACATTGAAAAATAACTGGAATATGCTAGAATTTACAATCGCTGTCAAAGCATGGAAGGTAACGCTGTTGAAACCAAAGCTGCTGTGAATGTGTTGAAATGTCCTTTTGTGATATATTTCCTTAACCTAATTTGAGAAATAAATATTCAAGAGAACTGGGTGGTGCAGTGGTTTACTAAAAATCTACGCGATGGATCTTAGCTGATAGACTAAAAATCTGTCTGCTAGTTGGATAAGCATCCTGCATAAGAGAAAGGTTAGACAGTTTCTGATGGCTTGTGCTTCTAATTTAAACAGTGAATTTTGACACATTGTGCTGAAATAATAGTCACGGGATAGCTGTCATGGAAAGTTTTCAAGAAATATTTTTTGAAGTAGGAATTGTGGTCTGGAATTCAGGGCTATTATTCTGGTGGCGATAACAAAAATATACCTTGTCGTCAAATCTGATAGTACTGTAGTTGGAAATTTAAACTGCTCAAAAATGGTATCCCTCACCTTTAGCCTGCAAAACGGCTTCTCTAAACTTGGAGGTTTTTATATCTAGTCTTCACCAAATATTCCGTAGCATTTTTTAATTAGATTGAGAAATGACTTTTTCGAGCATTCACTTTTTAGTGAAAAAGGCTATAATAACATGTTTTTGATTTCTTTAAATTCAACCGGTTTGGTAGAAGAATTGTATTACTGAAAATAATGGATTTCTGTTGAATGGTAATTATTTTTGTTCTACATAATGTAGAAGAATAGATTTTCTTTAGATTGTATTCTTTAAATGTGTTTATATTCCTGGAAAAAGTACAGCATTCTCTTCTTTATACAGTGGAGTATAAATATTGGCTTTCCCTTAAATTGGCATTTTTGTCCTGATCCATGAAAGAAAGAAAGCTTTGACAATGTCGTCTTTCAGCAATACTTGTTTAATAATCAGTTAACTTGCTTCATCCTCTCAAGAAAGAAGTAAAACTGGGAAGTTTTTTGAAGAGGATAGTGATTAGGGAAGACACTACCCAACGCAATTGTCTTAATAAATTTATCTATCAAACCTTGTACATCTTGTCCATCATCTTTTACAGTTCCTTTTAGAGTCAGACTGATTTTCAATGTTATATTTTAGAAGTATGCCTATTTGTGAAATTAATTTATTTAAGGATCTTGGTGTGGAATCCTTTGCCTTTTCAAGCAGTAATGCAGTTTATTTTTTTACTGATAAATGTACTTGTTCCACCAAGCCCTTTGTTCTTTATTAAGTTGTAATTTCATTATGCATTACCAAATTGGGTTTTGATGTAGGATTCAAAGATCCTGAGTGCAAAATATGAATAAATAATTTAAGCTAAAAGAGCCTTGTCTGAACAACTTTTTTAAAGAAATTGGCTGAAAATTTGAGTGTCCTCTGTTATGAAGAGTCATTGAGTTATGTCAGCTTTCTGTAGAGCAGTCTAATCGGTTCTTTTTCACTGATCTATCCCTGTTACGCTGCAAGTTTATTCCTTCAAGGCCTATCCAGTTTTGTGCAGCAAACTTTGTTTTCACTGGCACTCTTGATAAACTGGCAAAATATACCTCAAGTACTGTGAAGTTTGCTGTATTATCACGATCTCCATGACATCTTAAGTAGTCAGTTGAGAGTACGAGTGAGAAGGCTGTCTGGTAAATTTTATTTAAGGCAAAGTTGCATTATTGTTTAAGTGATTTATTCTGTAAATAAACAGCAATGTGCATACCCCTGCGTTATGTTTCTGTTACTTCCTTACATTGATTATGTAGATCTCTTGATCAATAAGCGCACTCCTGGTCTCTGCCAGTTAATAAAATGTTGGCTGTATTTAAATTATGAATCTCAACCACCACCACCCTTGTTGGTAGCAAGTTGTGTGTTATTACCAGTTGCAGTGTAAAACAAAAACCTTCTTCAAATCCCCATCTCTTGTCCAAATCATTACTTGTGTCTCCCAGCCATTGCACCGGCTAAGGAAGCCCTTTTTCTTTGCCTACTTTATCTAAATCTGTAATAATTTTGTACACCTCTATCAAATCCCCCTGGGTATCCTTTGCTCCAATATGAACAAGAAAGCCTTCTACAACCTAACCTTGTGGCTAAAATTCCTTAAACCAACTGGAAAATTTCTGCACCCTCTTATATACACATTTTGCTTAAGATATGAGGATCAAACTGGACACAGTGATAACAAGCATGGGGCTGGATGAACACAGCAGGTCAAGCAGCATCATAGGAGCAGGAAAACTTGAAGTTTCGGCTGGACACAGTGTTTCATTCGCGGCCTTACAAGAGCTTTATAAAGATTACCACAACTTATCTCCTTTTGTTCTCATTACGTCAATGAACCCACAATGCTATAGGCTTTGAGAGCAATTCCCTGAATATGTTCTGCCATCAAAGACCTTTACACTTGAACCTCTGAGCTATCTTGTACCTACATACTCTTCAGAATGATACCATTTAGCCTTTACTACTCCAACCTGACCCTTCTCCAAAATGCAACTCTTTGCAGTTCTCTAAATTAAATTACATCTGTTAGTTGTCTGTCTGTTCCAGTTCACCACAACATTAGGTTAGTGGTTTCATTCATGCTTCTTCCCACTTCTCCAAGTTTACGATTGGTAAGTTTCGACAGTTTACTCCATTGCATTATCCAAGTCCTTGATATATCAAAAATATCATGGTCTCAGCGAAGACCCTTGGAAACGCTATTAAGTTCCTGGCTGGAAGTCCATTGTAACTTGCTCTTTTCTGCCCTTAAGTCTGTTATTGAAACAATGATAGCTCTAACACTCCAATTGTGGGTCTCAATTTTATTAACTAGATTTTTGTGTTGTCGTTTCTGACAGGCTTGTATTTACTAAGAATACCCTTGCATGCTTTTTTGAACAAGGGTTTCACAAGTGGTACTTTCACATCCTGTGGCATCTCCCCTGTTTTTGGGAAAGATTGGAAAATTACAGCAATTCCCTTCACTGTCTCTGCATTAAATTCCCTGCACAACTAAAGGTACAAGTCTTAGAAAATCTGGCTGGGTAGGGGCTGGATAGGATGCGTCCAAACACGGTACAGGAAGTAAATGTGGGAACTAGAAGGTGCTGGCTATAATCTTGTAATTCTCCTTGGATACAGGCCTAGTACCAGAGAACTGGAGAATTGGAAATATTAAAATATGAAATATCAAAAGTGCAAGTAAGATCTCCAACTGTATGTTGTGAAGAAGTCATTGGATTTGAAACTTTAACTTTGTTTCTATCTCTCCAGATCTCTCCAGATCTGCTGAGTTTCTCCAGCACTGTTATTTTAGGTCATCAGTATTCACAATATTTTGCTTTCCTTTGAGATCCAGGGATATATGTGCACAAATTTGGCAGGTTTAGTGACTTAGGATTTTGGGCTGTATAAGCAGAAGGGAAAGAATTCAAAGGCAAAGGAATAATTAACCTTTATAAAATGCTGGTTCAATCTTAACTGGAGAATCGTGTTCAATTTCTGATGCCACACCCACTTACATAAATAGATTGGCATATTTGCTTGGAAGGAGATTATAGAAGTGGCTCGCAATCATGACGGACCTAGGCAAAGTGGAGAAAGATAAACTGCTGTCGTGTTTTAAGAGTTGAAAATCAGAAGATGCTGACTTACAAATGGTACAAGATCTGCAGCAACTCCAGGAAAGCCTGTATGCAAAGCACTTTAGACACTGCACTCCGTGTCTGGAAAGAGATTTATTTATAGTTTTAAAGAAACTTGGTAAGTACCTGAAGTGAAAAGGAAGCTAGAACTGGGGAAAGTCTTGACGGAATAGGAAGTAGCTGAGTTTCAGTGCTGCATTATACAGCCCTTGCTGTCTGCTTTGAAGGTGGAAGGCAAGTAAAATCCAGCAGGCGCATTTACCTCCTACCTACTCACCCATCCATCCCTGTTGCAGCTGAATCTCAAAAGCTGGGGAATGGGATTGGGGAGTATGGTGTGTTCTGAATTGCTGTGACACTGGAGGAGGCCAAGGATGGACACGTTTTGGGCGGTGGGGGGCAGGGAGGGGGAGGGAGTTGAAATGGACGGTGACCGAGAAGGTAGGCTGGCCTTTATGGGCCAGGCAAAGATGCTTGGCAAAGCAGTCACCTAGTCTGCATTTGGTCTCTCTGATGTAGAGAAGACCACATCGGGAGCACTGAATTTGTCTTACCAGGAAAGTGGATCTGAAGAGCCTAATGTCTGGCAGCACCACAAGTATCTCGAGTGTTGTAGTGAATTCCTGGACTTGGTAGAGCATGTTCCTGCATGCTTATTGGATGGCAGAGAAGTGGGTAAGAAACACAGCAGGTCTGACAGTATCTGTGGAGAGTGAAACAAAGTTAACGTTTTGAGGTGACCTGGGTGCAGTAGGTGACACTAACTGAGTCTGCAAGCCAAGACTGAACTGAAGCAGATACTGCAGAGGAAGTATATTCTATACGATGCCCAAGGCTGTTCCCTTCCATTGATAGTGAGAAGTGGCTGTATTTCTGTGTATGAGAAAAAATTGAAGCAGCACTATTAATTCTAATTAATATACTTACTTATAAATCCAGTTCCATTTTTTACTTTTGCTCAAGTTTACTTTTGCTCAAGTTCACTTCTATATCATGATGTCTTGACAGTCTGTTCACCTGTTCTGCGCTAATCTTGAATTCAGTTTAATTTCTCCTCAGTTTTTCAGTTATCCATCGAGGTACAAGATATCATTGGGGTGCCTTCAACCAAATTTTTGGCTAAATGATCCTCCAGCTTTTTTTCTGGAAGCCTTGCAACTTTGAATTCCTCATCTTGAACGTGACTTCACTGCCTTCTGACTCAGAGATTTAAATAGCAGACAGATCTTTGGTATCTAATGGTTTCTATATTATATGTCCTAGCTTAGGGCAGACCTAGAATGCTGACTTATGAGCTTTTAGAAGTTGCAAATGTGTCAAAGGCCTCAGCTGCTGAAAGGCTTAGAATCGTACAGTATGGAAAAGGTTTATCAAGTTTGTACCACCAAAACTATACTACATACCCTTGAATGTCATGACAATTCAACTGTTCATCCAAGTACTTTTTAAATGTTGAGGTTTCCTGTGTCAACTACCTTCCCAGTCAGTGCATTCCGGAACACCAACATCTTTCTTCAAATCGTCTTTAAACCTTCACCTTTTCACCTTAAAATTATGCCCCCTATTACTGACCGTTTGAAAGCAGCTGTTTCACTTAGTCAATCACCTAACCATGCCCCTCATTATCTTATACACCTTTGTCAGGTCTCTCTCAAACTTCTCTGCTCCTAAGAAAGCAACCTGAGCTTATCAAGTTTGTCTTCATAGCTGAAATGCTTCATCCCAGGCAACATCCTGGTGAATCTCCTTTGTACCCCCTCCAGTGCAATTACATCCTTCCTGTGGGGTGGTGTGCAGAACTGCACACCATACTACACCTGTAGCCTAACCACAGTTCTGTATAGCTCTAAATGATCATATGCTCTTATGCTATGACTGAAAAAGGCAAGTGTCCCATATGCTGTCTTAACTACCATTTTAACCTGTCCTGCCATCTCCAAGGCTCTGTGAACAAGCATCCCAAGAACAAAAACAAAGTTGCTGGAAAAGCTCAGCAGGTCTGGCAGCATCTGTGAAGGAGAAAACAGAGTTAACGTTTCGGGTCTGGTGAGCCTTCCTCAGAAGCATCCCAAGATCCCTCTGAGCTTCCTAGTGTACTGCTATTCATTGAATACTCCCTTGTTTCTTCTTCCAGTGCACATCGTCTCACTCCTTTCAGGGTTAAATTCCTTCTGCCACTGACCCGCCCATCTGATCAATCTGTTCATATCCTGTAACGGAACCCTTGCTGCCCACCACAGGGCCAAACTTGTGTCATCTGCGAGCTTAGTTGAAAATGTGAGGGGAATGATAATTATGTTATTTGAGTATCGCAAATAATAGGGGACTCGTGAGCAAGGGTTACCAGACCTGAAACATTAACTCTGATTTTTCTTCACAGATGCTGCCAGACCTGCTGAGCTTTTCCAGCAACTTCTGTTTTTGTTCCAGTTCTACCACTTCCCGAGTTTTCTCTACAAAAGTAAAATGTGTGAAGATGGAAACAATAAATAAGAAAAAAAATCAAAACTTGTTTTCAATGTCTTTATTAGACAAAACTTCATAATGAAGTCATTCTGATTGCCTGCCTTTTGAGATGTCACAGTTGTTACTAAGGCAGTTGTTCGCACATACTACAGATTAGATTGCTACATACAAAATCACAAATGTGTACAACTTCTTCCCCCTGCTGTTCACTCGTTTTTAAAAAAAACATAACCACAAAACTGGAAAATCCTAATATGTCAAATGAAATACAGAAATCTGAGACAATAAAGTCATATACCTGTATGTACACTATTTATCATGTGTTGTTGATGTTAAAACCAACAACCTGATAAAATAGATGCTACTGCGGAACCTAAACACAGTATCAAATTAAAATACAAGATAGTCAAGACGTAACAAAAAGTCTCTGTTCCAAATCAGTGCACACTTGTAATTAAGACAGAGAGAAGTACACTTGTGTGAGAATGCTAACATTACCAATCCTTCACAATTAACAAACAAGTATATACGTTTACTTTTCACTGCACTGACCAGCCACTTCAACGGCGCAAAGAACACAGGAAAAAGTGCTCAACCTTAATGCTTAGATATTATCCCATGGATGATATTTTTCATCAGTCCAGTTGCAGAACAAATATATCTCCTTCTGAGGCAGAAAGTGATGTCACTTTGTGGTTATTAATGCAGCATTTTCTGATGATACAAGAGAATAACTACCGTGTTGACAGCCAACAGAACCACCTGTCAGAAATTATGCTGGCACTGCAATTACAGAAAGTATTACAGAATAACATTCATGCTAAAAACTGATGCACTTCTTAAAAGTTAAAAACGTCAATATTATCTTTGTGATTTAATTCTATTGAGTATTGTCACTGATTCCACATCCCCAACTGGGAGCTCCAGTCAGAGACTGAGAGTCAGTTACTGTTGCCCAACTTGCTGACCTATGTGCACTTTGAATGTGAGTGCCCACTGAAAACATACTGTCAATTGATCTAATTTTGATATTTATGCATACTGCATGATATAATGATGTTTGGCTTCAATCCTTGATCTGTGCTTAATTGATTTGTTTTAGGCTTCAATCCTTGATCTGTGCTTAATTGATTTGTTTTAATTTACCATTGTCACATGGACTGAGATACAGTGAAAGGTATTGTTTTGTCTGCTATCCAGACAAATCATACCTTACATAAGTACATCAGGGTAATAGATCAGAATGCGGGATATAGTGTTACAGAATATAGTTAGTTGATCTCTGTTGGGATTCCAATGGAGGTGCTATAGTTTGCATGAGTTTTCCTGGACTAGTATTGAGATGAAATTGGTCAGATTTCCCACCTGTAATTACTACACAGAAACCCTAGCTGCAAGTGTTTTTCTCTGTTCATTCATGGGATGTGGGTGTTGCTGGTTCAGCCAGCATTTATTGCCCAAAGGGAGTCAACCACATTGCTGTAGGTCTGGAGTCATATGTAGGCCAGACCAGGTAAGATTGGCAGTTTCCTTCCCTAAAGGGCATGAGATTGGCGATGGATTCAAGGTCATCATTAGGCTGTTAATTCCAGATTTTTATTGAATTCAAAATCAGCCGAGGCAGGATTTGAACCCAGATCCCCAGAACATTACCTGGGTACTATGTGACTGTTAGGCTTGACTGAAACTGTGGCCATACAGCTTCTCAATGTTCAATATTCAAGCACTCACTCAAAGGCTGGATTTTTCCCATGGATCTCTGGATCCTGATACTGGCAGCTAATGGGGGATTTTAGCTTGCGCTTACTAGTGGTGTGTCCTGAGTCAGGCAGAGGCATGGCAGCTCCTAATGCCTTGGCAGCTGTGCTGGGGCAACGTGCTTTTGAGGGAGGTTGGGTACCACAAGGGCACTCCAACATGGATACAAACTTGGAGAGCTGTTTTTAAAATTAAAATTAGTAGGGAGCAAAGCTGTTAGGCTCCTCAAAGAGGAGGGGAAATCACTCCATGTACATTCATTTCAGCAATGAATGCTGCAGCGTTTCCTGGTGGCACGTCCCAATTTGGGGAATGGAACTTGCAGCTCTGATAGCGTTGCTGTCCCCCTGCCAAACCTGCCGCATGGTGGCTTCCACATGTGGTGGGGTGGGGGAAGACAACTCCACTCCCAGCAAAATATCAGTGCAACCATAAAGTCCGACCCAATTGGCTCCATGATCATTGTAACTGGCCGTCCTCATCTACGGTGTGGGGAGGCAGTCAGGGTTCATACCCAACCCTGTGAAATGCCCCCTTGCAGCAGAAATATGTGAGAGAGCCATCACAGGGTGACGCGCATCATCACAGCACTTCACACACAATAGTGACCATCCTGGAAAATCCACTCCCAGTGTCTAAGGAACAGCACCTTGATGGGCATCAGAATTGAGAGAAAGGAAAGGCAAACAAAAATTATTCATGGGATAGACTGAGATAAAATCTTCTTCAGTAGGACAGATTATTTTCTATCCATTCATAATCAACGGCTGAAAATTAGACCCATAATGTAATTGTGCCCCACTGTTGGAATATTGCTACTTACACCACATGGTACAGTTGTTCTTTTACTTATGATTACACTATCCTGACCTTGTAAAATCTTGGTAGAGCTTTACGACTCTGGCATCAATGTCCTGTGGCCTTGTTCACTATTTCTATTCATGTCAACACACAATGCTGGAAATGTCCACGGAGAATACAAAAAAAAATACATTGGTAAACTACTTTTGGAGACAGCAACTGAACTTAAAACAGTGGGGAGAAATCTCCTGTTCTTGAATATATTGCCATGAGATCCTACACATTCATCTGAGATGGCAGCTGGGGCCTAAGTTCAACATTTCATCTGAAAGGTGGCACTGCTAACAGTGCAGCACTCCATCAGTACTGTCCTGATACGTCCGCTTAAGTCTTGTGTTCAAATCTTTGAAGTTGGACTTCAGCCTACTATATGCCAACTCAGAAGCATTAATCGACCTATAGCTGCCACCTCGTATGCACACTGTAAGACCATCGATAGACCATGGTAAATTTTAAATTATCTGAGTGTGAAACATTTACATCACTTTCCAGAATTTCACGCTGCATTGATAGATTATTAAATCAATTAGCTGATTCTTTGTGAAAGCACTTAGTAGAACTGACCGCTACCTGTTGCATGCCCCATCCCTATTTTCTTTCGGTCAGTTCTAAAAACAGGTATCTCCTACATTGTGGTTCCAGTTCAGATGAAGGACCAAATCCAAGCATTGGTTTATCTTTCATCTTCAAGTACAGATGAACCTATTGCATCTCTCTAAGTGTCTGTTTTAATTACAGATTTCCAGCATTTACTGATTTTCTCCCATGTCGTCATGTTACCTTCATGTCATAAGTATCGGCACAGCCCTAACATGCTACATTCTTAAACAAACCAACAGACTTACCACACATCAGAACATATTTCATCAACCCTTCTTCACAGGGAAACAATATAAAGCTAGAAAAGACACATGTTTTGATAAGAGATCCCCAGGTTGTTGAATATTGCCCTACCTGAAACTTCCTCTTAATTTCTGGCCAGATGCTTTATGCTTTATTTAGGTATGCTAGATTTTATGAGCTGGCTGTCTTTTAACATTTATTGATACTTCTTGATAATATTAGTCAGCAAGTGCACTGAATTCGTTATAGACACAAGATGTGGTAATTTTCCACGATAGAAGTCAAACTGAAAGTATATAAGAAACATCTTCCATGGGATAAAATAATTACTATCTACTTTTAAAATTCATTTCCTTGATAAAATTACTCTTAGTACAAGTAATACGAATACTACAACATTCATCATTAATGCACTTGTATACGTGGACAGAAGGTATTCAAGCAAAGTGCAATATAACCATGGCCTGTGTCTGTGATACTTGGTAAATGAGCATTTTTGTAGGCAGTTCTACTTACCTGCCCTCAATTTGCTTTTTAGCAATCCAAACAACTGACAGAAGACACTAACATTTCTTGTTGATTCCCACGACAAGACTGCTACATTTCTGAAATGTTACCAGTTAACCGCCACACAATGAAGTGTGTGACCAAAATTGTGGTGAGGGTTGAATTTAAATAGGCTATACGGTAAAGTTCTACATTCAGGCAACAATATTGCCGCATATCTAAAAGATGACAGACTTAACTCCTATTTTGGCAACTCTTTAAACAATAATATAATTCATATGGAATGGTTAGAAGGACAGCAACAAATTATAATTGCAAAAATTTCAATTTTCCATAGGTTGCCAAAAACCCAGATGCCCAGGCTTAGACCGTTGAATTTCAGCGACATAACCATTTTATGTTTTGATTTTTATGTTTTGATCAAGTTTATCCATGTAGAAAATTACGTAATTTTAAATCAAAGTCTGTTTCTCCCTTACCTGGGTTGAACATTGTAAACATAATATTCCTTTGTATGAATTTGGACAGATTAAATACAGTTCCTCAGTTCCATGCCTGGAATAACACTTCAAATGTTCAGGAAAATGGATATAAACCAAATTATTCACAGTCACAGCTGGTTAACCTCTGAGGTCACTTTTGGTATATCTTCTGCAGGAAATGTTATTTTAATTAAATGTTCTAATGTAAAATTGAGTTGCATCATATCTAGTTGGTGTCAACACCAATACAACCATAGATTAATATACATTCATTTTTTACACCAACGTGGCAGTTATATATGAACACTGTTGTCCTTTAGTCTCCAGATCCTTCATGGCAGCCCTTGTTAAACATTTCATCATGTGATATTTGAGGGTCATAGCCTTCATAATAGGAACCACCACTGCCACCAAGAAAAGTTCCAACAGCACGACCTTGGCGAGCATGCCCAACTGCATCACTGAACACTTTGTTTATTTGTTCTTCTGAAGGCATCCACCAATCTGGGTTGGAGGTGCAATGCATCCGAATGAACTCTGTAAATAGCACAAAGCAATTAAGTAAGGCAAAAACTGCAAAGAATTTTTGAAAATCAGTGAAAATATCAAGTTAGAAACATTTATGTTATTGGGACTTTGGATCCTAATCAACAGGATGGTAATTCTCTACTGTAAACTGACTACCTACGTGTTTCATCATTATGTAAGCAGCACTAATATTTTGCAATAGTTTTGAAAATATACAGAATCATTCAGCACAGAACGAAACCATCCAGCCTAAAATGCACGTGCGGAATCTTTGAACGATCTGTTCAATTCGGTCCACTTGCATAGCCCTGCAAATATCTCTTTCTAAGTAGAGACAAAATTTTCCACTTGGGTTTTGGACCCCAATGCCAAGGTAAGTAGGGGTCAGAAGCCTGCATTATGGGGGTTAACTATCACCAGGCAATTTTTTTTTTTCCAAATTGATTGATTTATGTCAAACCGGAAACACCCAGGCTGATGTTCTGGGAACAGCACGTAAAATGCTGCAGAAACTCAGCAGGTCTGGCAGCATTTGTGAAGAAAGAAATTTGCCATCAACCAAGGACAGCTGGTTGGTTTATATTAAAGGATTATAACACAAAGGTCTGGAAAGAGAAGAAGACTGTGTTCTAAGGTAGGGTAATATCAGAGTTTAAAAATTAAGTGTTTCTGTTTCTGTCTCCACAAATGCTGCCAGACCTGCTGATTTTCTCCAGCATTTTTTGTGTTTATTCCCCAGAACATTAGCCTGGGCTTCTGGATTACTAGTCCAGTGACATTACCACTACACCAGCACTTCCCTTGGGAGGGATTTTTGTTCTTTTTGGATGAGATGTTAATCTGAATTGTATCTGGCTGTTAAGATAGACATTAACAACCTCATATGTCTTTACCAACAAAAGTAGACATTCAGTCAGATGATCAAAACCATGCTCAAAGTGCTAGGTTTGAAGGAATGTCTTAAATAGGTACAAAGAGGCTGAGATTTGGAGAGGTTTTGGGAGGACATTCCAGAGCTTGGGTCAGAGGCAATGGAGGGTACGACCACCATAAGTGGGAAAATTAAAATCAAAATACACAGGAGGCCAGAATTAGAAAATTACAGATATCTCGGAGAGTTGAGAGTCTGAATGAGATAGACACCTGGATTTTTGTGACATTGGAGTATCTCATCCATCACAGCAAAATGGTGGTTTAGCCTGGAAATTGCCAATGCCACTTCCAAATGTTGCACTTCCCATTTTTGCAGGAACCGGAATGAAGCAGTTTGCATTTCAGCATGAGCAGTTCACAAAGACAGCTAGCTACTAATATAAAGCTCCCTTCACTCAAGTCAGATTTTAGTCGTCCAGAAATAAAAACAGAAATTGCTGGGGAAACTCAGCAGCTCCGGTATCATCTGTGGGAAGAAAGCAGAGTGAATGTTTCGAGTCTGATGAGTCTTATCAGAACTGTTAGTAGCTTTCTCCTAGCTGTCAGACCTACTGAGTTTCTCCAGCAATTTCTGTTTTTTTTTGGTACAGATCTCCAGCATCCACAGTTTTTTGTTCTATTTTGGTAGTCCAGACATGTGAAACCCAGTACGAAAAGTAGATCTACAAAGAGCAGATCTGCATATTTTAAGGAAGGTCAGATAGTATCCCTTTTGGAAAGATAAAATGTCCTTTGGAATTTTAAAACGTAGGCATGAATGTACATAAAAAGTACATCCATTCATTAAATGTAAAGCTCATTGGAACTGTCAATAGACCTACTAAAAATATCAAGAAGTGACAGAAGTAGTGTCAGGTTGTCAAGACATTTAAAAGTTCTGTCCTTTATATCTTTCAAAAGATATGCTCTAAAAATGCTTGCTATTTCACTGTATTGACATAAGCTTGCAATTGCCCGATTACTGCTACATGAATGATTTCACAATCATCCATTATCACAGTAGAATGCCTGCCATTTCACAGTTCGATTGACAATTACAAGTTGTTATCAAATGTTCAAAGTGGGTCAATGAACTTCAATATTTCTTGTAATGGATTCTGCACTTAAATGAACTGCTTGTTGTTGAAAGCCTTCATATGGTTGAAAGAATGTAAATGCAGTAACTGGGTTTTAACAGAATCAAACAAAGTCAACATGATTTTGTGAAAGGGAAACCGTGCTTGACAATTCTTGTAGAGATCTTTGAGGATATGACAAGTAGAGTTGATAAAGGTAAAGTGAAAAATGGAGTGTATTTGGATTTCCAGAAGGAGTTTGATAAGGTACCGCATAAAAGGTTATTGCACAAGAAAGGAGGTCATGGTATTGGGGGTAATGTATTAGCATGGATTGAGGATTGGTTTACACACTGAGGTTAGAGACTTGGGATTAATGATCTTTGTAAAGGCTTAGCAGGGGAGGGCCACTAAGAACAGACCTAAGGCCACAATATATTTCGGACATGGAAGAGAGGACAGACTGCAACGCTGATGGTACAAAATTGGTGAGAGGGCATATTGATAGATGAGAACGTAACACTGCAAAGGATAAAGATAGGTTAAGTGAATAGGCAGAAATTGGCAGATGCTGTTTAATGCAGAAAAATATGAGGTCATACATTTGGTGGGAAGAAACAAAAATCAGTGTATTATTTAAATGGAGAGTGATTCCAAAAGAAAATGCAGCACAAATGGATCTGGGTGTTCTCATGCATGAAACGCAAAAAGTTAACATGCAAGTGCAGTACATAATTAAGATGACAAATGGAATATTGACTTTTATTGTGAGTGGAGTGGAGTTTAAAAACAGGGAATCCTTGTTACAACTGTACAGGGTCTTGGTGAGGCTGGACCATGAATACTGTGTACAGTTTTGGTCTCTGTATTTTTTAGAAAAGATATAATTGACATTGGAGGCAGTTCAAAAGAGACTCACCAGGCTGATTCCTGGGACAAATGTGTTCACTTCTGAAGAACAACAAAAGAGGTGAGGCCTTTATTCATTAGAATTTAGAAGACTGAAAGGTGATCTTATTGAAACAGACAAGACTTTGAGGAGGCTTGACAGAGTGGACATTGAGAAACTGTTCCCATTTGTGGGTGAGTCTCTAACTATTTATAACTGAGATGTAAAGGAGGTGCATCCAGATGCAGTGAATGTCTAGAATTCTTTGCCCCAGAGAGATATGGAAGCAAGATCATTGAAAGCATGTGAAGAAGAGGTGGATGGATTTTTGAAATGTCAAGGAGTCGAAAGCTATGAAGAGCTGGTACGAAAAGGGATTCAGTCCTGTGGAAGATCAACAACGATCTTGTTGACTAGCAGGGCAGACATGAGAGGCTGAATGCCTCATTGCTGCTCCTATTTCTTATGTTCTTGATAATTCAAATGAATTTTTCAAAATAGTGACGTCTGCAATATACAGTCAGAATGTTATTTTGTAGAACTTATCACGTATTTGCATGGTTCTGAACATGGTCGATGTGGGTGAGTTGTCGTGGTAGGTGTGTTGGCATGACTTTGTGCTAACATCGCAGAGGGACTATAAACGGACATGGGGTGTGCAAAGGACAGTAGGTTGGCATGGAGGTCATGTAACAAACACTTCATTCTCATAAAAATCAAAGTCTAAGGTCATGTTCTATCAGGGAAAGAAGGGCTTATGGGAGTTTTTTTTAACAATACAGCACAGAACAGGCCCTTCGGCCCTCGATGTTGCGCTGACCTGTGAACTAATCTAAGCCCATTCCCCTACACTATCCCATCATCATCCATATGCTTATCCAAGGACTGTTTAAATGCCCCTAATGTGGCTGAGTTATCTACATTGGCAGGCAGGGCATTCCACGCCCTTACCACTCTCTGAGTAAAGAACCTGCCTCTGACATCTGTCTTAAATCTATCACCCCTCAATTTGCAGCTATGCCCCCTCATACTAGCCGCCATCATCATCCTGGGAAAAAGACTCTCACTGTCACAGTGAGATGATCACAGGGCATAAGTTGACAGGACTTGGCATGGGTGGGCATGGGAGTTTGTGGGAGGCAGTGAGTGGATGTGAGGGGTGAAGGCTGGAGGAATTTTCTTTGTACACAATGGCAGAGTCCTAAGACAGGCTTTCTGTTCAGCAAGCCCACTACATCATCTTCATTACATACAGGGTCATGTACATGCCCTGAACTGTAATATGGTCTGCACACAGTCACTCCCACCTCTTCCCGGGCAACCATTTTAAAAGTAGGGTATAGTCACAGCTGGGAAATCCCTTGATTCTACATTCCCGACTTGAGGACTGAAATCCAGGCCAGGGAGGGGCCAGGCCATGGTGGTATTTGAAAACGATCGTGAGAATTTTACAACTCAAGAACTGTGAAGAAGAATTATGCATTCTCCAGACATTCTGCTGAAAATTCTATATTCAAACAGCATCAGAAAACAAAGATTAGCAGCTTTTTCATTCCAATTGCTGTGTGTGGCCCCATACCATGCACACTGCCTGCCAGGTTTGTCAACAATTTCAGAAGTTACCCACCAACTGTGAAATGCTTGGGACACGCCAAGGATTTGGGTGACTATAAGACACTTACAAATGGATCTCCTTTCTTTTCCTGAAGGAGCATTATTTCAGGCTTTGATTTTTATGAGAATAAAGTGTTTGTTATATTCTGTCCCCACCTGAAAAAGTACTGTTAAAATGACATAAACAGGGACACCATTTAGAATTGAAGTGATTGTGTCTCAGTCGATATTATTGTGAACAGGGAGAAGGGGATTCTGGTCTGGATGCAACTCAGAGTGTGAGCAGTTGCAGAGTCCATTGTAGGCTTCAGGCAGAGATCAGGGTCAGCAGACACAATGAGAGATCTGAGGCAATAGTTAAGTGTTACTTCCTGATAGAACAGCAAATGCCCATTTTCCACAACATTTGGATTTAATGTGTAGGATTCAGTTTTTACTGTGGGTTCATGCAATGGACATATAGAGCAAAATAAAAGTTATCAAGATGGTAGATCCGTATTGGAATTCCACATATAATGCTACTGTCAGCAGCTACTGGATTTGAACACAAAGATTGGAAACACAATAACCGGAAACAACTACTCCGGAGAATAGCATTTGGGGCGATGGGCCATCAGTTATAAAGTCATCACGAAGACAGCAGGTGAATTTGCAAAAGAATCTGGGTGCTCCCACTCAGTCATGATGTGAAGTCAAGGTTCCTACACTGCTTAATGTTTGAACGGGCAGATTCAGCAGAGACATTAACAGATATTGAACTGGGCCATCAACATCACAGTTATACCTGGCATCTTAAGTCCTTCAACAAATCAAATTAACTCATCAGAAGTGGAATGGATGTTCGGATGAAAGCAGTATGATAGGCAATCAAACAACTGAAAAACTGGGGATGCTGGAAATCAGAAACAAAAACAGAAATTGCTGGAAAAGCTTGACAAGTTTGGAAGCATCTGTGGACAGAAAGCAGAGTTAACATCTAGGATCCAGTTACTCTTCTCCAGAACCTGTTGTGAAGAACAGTCAATGTACCTAAAACCTTAACTGTGCTTTCTATCCACAGATGCTGCCCAATATGATAGGCAAACAGTTGTCCAACCACTTCCAAAATGACCTTCTTCTATCGTAACATATAAACTCATACGCACATTCTATTTATAAAAAAAACCAAACTTTTGACACAAAATGAAAAGATCTGCTTTCTTGCTTTTAGTTAGCTTTATCTTTGTTTAACAAAGGTATTAAAATATATGTGGGTTTTTTAATTCATTCATGGGACGTAAGCATCACTAGATGGCCATCATTTATTGCCCGCCCTCTAGGTGCCCTTCCGAAGGTGATGCTGAGCTGCCTCCTTGAACGACTGCAGTCCATACACTGTACGTTAACCCACAATGTCCTTAGGGAGAGAATTCTAGGATTTTGACCAAGCGACAATGAAGGAATGGCAATATATTTCCAAGGCAGGAAGGAGAGTGGCTTGGAGGGGAACTTGAAGGTAGTGGTGTTCCCATATGTCTGCTGCCCTTGTCTTTCCAGATGGAAATGGTTGTGAGTTTGGAAGGTGCTGTCTGAGGATCTTTGGTGAATTTCTGCAGTGCATCTTGTAGATAGTACACACTGCTGCTACTGCGTGTCGGTGGTGGAGGGAGTGGATGCTTGTGGATTTAGTGCTAATCAAGCGGCTGCTTTGTCCTGGATGGTGTCAAGTTTCTTGAGTATTGCTGGGCCTGCACTCATCCAAGCAACTGGGAGCGTTCCATCACACTTCTGACTTGTGCCTTGTAGATGGTGGACAGATTCTGGGGATTCAAGAGATGAATTACGTGCTACAGTATTCCTAGCCTCTGACCTGCAGTAGTAACAATTGTGTTTATGTGGTGTGTCCAACTGATTTTCTGGTTAATGGGAACACGCCAGGATGTTGATAGTGGAGGATTCAGTGGTGGTAACACACCATTAAATGTCAAGGGGCGGTGGTTAGATTATCTCTTATTGAAGATGGCCATTGGCTGGCATTTGTGTGGCACGAATGTTACTTGCCACTTGTCAGCCCAAGCCTGGATATTGTCCTGATCTTGTTGCATTTGAACACGACTGCTTCAGTATCTGAGGAGTCACAAATGGTGCTGAACATTGTGCAATCTTCAGTGAACATCCCCACTTCTGGCCTTTTGATAGAGGGAAGGTCATTGATGAAGCAGCTGAAGGTGGTTGGGCCTAGGACACTACCCTAAGGAACTCCTGTAGAGATGTCCTGGTGCTGAGATGATTGACCTCCCACATCCACGACCATCTTCCTATGTGTCAGGTATGACTTCAACAAAGTGAGTGTTTGCCCCCTGATTCCCATTGATTCCAGTTTTGCTAGGGCTCCTTGATGCCACACTTGGTCTAATGCGGCCTGATGTCAAGGGCTGTCACTCTTACCTCAGCTCTGGAATTCAGCTCTTTTGTCCATGTTTGAACCCTGGCTGTAATGAGCTCAGGAGGTGAGTGGCCCTGGCGGAACCCAAACTGGGCGTCACTGAGCAGGTTATCGCTGTACAGTTGCTGATTGATAACACTGTTGATGACATCTTCTATCACTTTACTGATGCTCAAGAGGAGACTGACAGAGCGGTAATTGGCCGGGTTGGATTTGTCCTGCTTTCTTTGTTCAGGGTATACCTGGGCAATTTTCCACATTGTTGGATAGATGCCAGTGTTGTAACTGTACTGGAACAGCTAGATAAGGGGAGTGGCAAGTTCTGGAGCATAAGTCTTCAGTCCCTTTGCCGGAATGTTGTCAGGGCCCATAGCCTTTGCAGTATCCAGTGCCTCCAATGCTTCTTGATACCACATGGAGTGAATCGAATTGGCTGAAGACTGGTATCTGATGCTGGGCATCAACGAAGGAGGCCGAGATGGATTATCCAGTCGGCGCACATGGCTGAAGATTGTTGTGAATACTTCAGCCTTAATTGTTGCAATGAAGTGCTGGGCTCTTCCATCATTGAAGATGGGAATACTCGTGGAGCCTCCTCCTCCAGTGAGTTATTTAATTGTCCACCACCATTCACGACTGGATGTGGCAGGACTGCAGAGCTTAGATCTGATCTGTTTGTTGTGGGACTGCTTAGCTTTGTCTATCACTTGCTGCTTAGCTCTCTCTATCACTTGCTGCTTATGGCATGCAAGTAGTTCTGTTTGGTGGCTTCACCGGGTTGACACCTCATTTTTAAGCATGCCTGGTCCCGCTTTTGGCATGCCTTTCTGCACTCTCCACTGAACCAGGGATGATCCCTGGCTTGATGGTAATGGTTGATTTGGGGATATGCCAGGCTATGAGGTTGAAGACTGTGCTGCTGTTGATGGCCCACAGCGCCTCATGGATGCCCAGTGTTGAGTTGCTAGATCTGTGTGAAGTCTGTCCCACGGTGATAGTACCACACAACATGATGGAGGTTAATCTCAATGTGAAGGCGGGACTTCATCTCCACAAGAATTGTGCAGTGGGCACTCTTACCGATACTGTCATGGACAGATGCATCTGCAGCCGTCAGATTGGTGATGATGACATCAAGTATCTTTAATCCTCTTGTTTGTTCCCTCACCACCTGCAGCAGAGCCAGCCTAGCATTTATGTCCTTTAGGACCTGACCAGTTCGATCAGTAGTACTGCTGCTGAGCCACTTTTGGTGGTGGACATTGAAATCCCCCACCCAGAGTAGATTCTGTACCCTTGCCACCCTCAGAGTTAAACTGCTTTTACTCACAGATCAGTTTCTCCAGGAAGTTCTGTTCTTGTTTCAGATCGCCAGCCCCTGCCATTCTTTGTCTGATTCAATTTAGGGAATTTGCTACAAAGTATATGCGTATAAACAATGAGTTGGGGCAGAGTTGGCTGCGCCAACTAGTACAATCAAACAGCTAAGCTGCCTAGAATCTGTGTTTTAGAATGGCAGTAATATTCTTAAAGAGGCTGCAGAGGTAAAATGTTTTTAAAGCATAAAATTATATTCACTACAGTAAGAAAACCCATTTAGTGTTGAATCTTCAATGGGAGCCATCATGTACAACAGGTTTCAGCTGCAGGTTGGCAATGATGTCTGGAGGCAAAAACCTTTGCAGTTTACAGGTAAAATAGATTGTCTATTTCTTGCCAATTTGAAACATTCAGAAACGTTTTGTATGGAATAGTCTTACTGTAATAGCAAGTACGATATTTCACATTTTACAGAAGCAGGAGGCTGTAATATTCCTGAAGCACAACAAAAATACAATGAGATTAATATTTCTGAATCCAATGACTGAAAATGACACATGATTTTATATAGTTCTCCAGTTTTGTAGTTTGCAGAGCAGAATTCCTATTAATGCAACAAACACGAGCATAGTCTGAAAGGTGAAATACAGCATTCAGTCTTATAGTAGGTTAATAAACTTGTGTGTTGCCTCAATGTACATCAGTCCCTCTTTCCTATTACATTTTTTTCTTTTTCCTAATCCAGTATTACCAACTTCAAATTTGAGCAATACTTAATGTTTAGTGATTACAATAGGTTTACATGTCATGGACAATTTCAGGTCATTTTTACTTATGGTTACAAGAGGAGAGTTTGTAGCACAGTGATTTACCCCTGACTGTGAGCCAGAAGCTCAGGGTTATATTCCCATTCCTGGACTTGATAGCCAAGGAAGGTGTGTTCGTAAGACAGTCAGGTTCAGTATCAACTTGTAAATCCTCCCAACATAGACCATGCAGGCAATAAGTGGGTTTCCTGGTCAGTCATGTAATAGAAACAAGTTGGAGCTTTTACCATCATGACAAAGCACCAGGCTACAGCATACATGTAAAATGCATGCTGTCACAGCAACTGGGACCCCTTGTAGGTGCCAGGTTGCTCAATTGGCTGGACAGACTGTGGGGATTAGATTAATGCCATTAGCATGAAGTTTGATCTCCGTTCTGGTTGGGATGGGATTTGAGACCTGCCTTGTTGCTCCACATGTGGTGGAGGTCACGGCAATTGTCTCTCACACGACCTTTCACGACCCACTTGTCAAGTCCCCTCAATATCTTGTATCTCTCAATAAGATCACCGCTCATTCTTCTAAAGTCCAACGAATACAGGCAATACTTGCCCAACCTTGCCTCATAAGATAACCCTTCATCACAGGAATCTATTAAGGCTTCTCTGAATTAATTCTACTATAATTATGCCCTTTTTAAAATAAGGAGACCAAACCTCTACACAGTATGCTAGATTTGTGTCACCAATACCCTTTACAACTGTAGCAAAACATTTGTACTTTTATTTACCATTCCCATGCATATACACAATATTCTATTTGCTTCCCATAATTTTTTTTTATGATTTGAATTTAAGTAGTATATTGCTTTTCCATTTTTTCTTCCAAAGTGGACAAGTTCACATTATCCCCTTTCTAGTTCACAATTGTAATGAGATTCCCTAAGTGAACTGCTATAATCTGTTTTGTAAAAGGTTGCTGCGTTTTATCTACCACAAATGCTAGCCTATTATTTCTTGCTTTTTGGCTTTCTGTTTTTTTTAATAGAAGAGTTTTATTTGCTATTCTCCAATCTGATAGAACTTGTTAAGAACCTAGAAAATTTCAGAAAATTAAAACCAGTGCATCTATTCTCTCAGCAGCCATTTCTTTTAAAATGAAGTCCATCAGGACCTGGGGTTTTGTCAGTCTTTAGTTATAATAATGTTCTTAGTATCCTTTGTAATTGACTGTAATTGTTTTACGTTTCTCCATCCCTTTCATCTCTTGATTTACAATTATCTCTCGGAACTTTTTTATCCTCTACAGGCTTGAGGACAGGCTCATAAAAGCTGTTCAATTCATTCGCCACTTTCTTATATTTTGTTAACAGTTCCCAAGTCTCACTGTCTAGAAGACCAAAGCTCACTTTACTTACTCTTTTCACTTCAATACACCTATAGAAACTCGTACGAGCATTTTAAAATTTCTAGCTAGCTCTCTTATTCTAATTTCCCACATTCTTTAAATAAAAGCATTCTTTGTTGTTATGTATATTCTGTTCAATCTTCCAACTTGCCACTAATCTTCTTAGAATTTTACATGTTTTCTTTCATTTCAAAACTATTCTTAAGTTCCTTAGCCACAGATGGTGCTTCCTTTTTCTAGAGTCCTTCCTACTCAATGGAGTCTATCATTGTTGAGTGATATGAAATACCTCCTTAAATGTCTCTCTACTAACCCATATCTCTGCCTAATTATTCACTTCTTTAATCTGCTCTATCCTCTTACCCTCATAATTGCTCTTATTTAAGTTTAAAACAATAGTCGAAGAAACACTCTTTTCTCCCTCAAAATGAATACAATATTCAATTATGTTATGATCATTCTACTTTGGCACTTATACTTTGAGATTCTAATTAATCCTGTTTCCTTGCACAATGCCAGATCTAGGACAGTCTATTCTCTAGTTGGCTCTAGAACATGCTGAGTTAAGAAACTGTCCAGAAAACAGTCTAGGAACTCATCTGCAGGTTAGTTTTGTCATTCCAAGTCATTTAATCCACATGTTCATTAAAATCATCCATATTATTATTGGACCTTTCTCATGTCCCCTCCCCCCCATCCCCCACCCCAACCCCAACCCATGTCCTGTCATTTCTTTGTATATATACTGTCCTAAAGTGTGCTTACTGTTAGGTGGCCTATAAACTACTCCCACAGGAGACTTCTTTCCTTTACTATTTCTTATCTCTAAAACTGATTCTATTTCTTGACCTTTAGAATCCAGCTCAAGTTTCTCTATTGTACTGACATCACTCTTAATGAACAAAGCTGTTCCTCCATCTTTCTTAGCTTCTTGTCCTTCTGAAACATTATGTACCACTGTAGATTCAGGCCCTGGCTTCTGTCATTTTACATCAGGCAAGCGATACAATTTTTTGGTTTCTCACACTTGGCTGCAGAGAATGGTGTTGATCCCCTGACTATATTTCCACAATTATCACTGTATTCCATTAACATCTCCCAGCATGAATGACTTCCAGTCCTATAGTGCTATTGCTTTAGGCTTTGCTCATCCATTACGCGTCACTTATTTCCATTACTTGCAAGAACCTTGAACTAGTTGGACAACTCTAAATACTAAGTCTCCTCCACTTTTACCTTCTCGATACCCCCTATCTGTCTCATTCACACTCACATGTTCCTGTCCCTTATCAATGACTAAATCAGATGACTACTGCATGGGTCGTGACTGCCATCCAGAACAAAGTGTCTGGGTAACCTCCCACCCCCTGAGATATCACATGGTTTGAAGCTCAGGCTCAAGCTCAAAGACTGATCTGAAATTCCTCAAGCCACAAGCACTTACTGAATATTTGCCTTTGATCACTGGTCTCCAGAGGTTTCAGTATTCTACAGTTGCAAGACATCACCTACACAGCTATCATTTAGTTAATTAAATATTTACTGATTCTATTTTAATTTTATTTAATGGCTCTTGTCCACTTGTGCAAATAATCTTTTTATTTCAATAATTATTCTATTGATTCTATTTGAAAATCACTAGTCTCATGATGCTGTGACTTTAAGAGATGCATTTTGTCCATTGTTTTTATGAAGAGAGGCTGAGACAGAGAGGTGAGCAGTCTGCTCCAAGCCAGGGCTTGTGAGGCCTCGGATTTTTTTACATTGGAACTCACAGAACCAGGATTTTAGTTTTAACTTTCAGCAGCTGTTGGGGTTTGGAAGCTGGTATACATCTCTCCGTGCTACAGCAAAACGCTTGAGTTCTCGCTCTCTCTCAGAGTTTTATCTTGATGTTCTTTCCTCCTGGACTGGAGGATTGCACATGAGACAATCTATTTTACTGAATTTGCCTTTGCCACAGATGTGTTTATGGGATGTTACTATATTGGAACAATTTTCTGTTGCTGGTTAGTTGTTAATAGTCTATTATTCTGTTAATTTTTTCAAAAGAGTTGTTATTCCAATTCTTCTTTCTTTTATTTTTATTTCAATTATAGTATAAAATAAAATAAAGTGTTTTGCTTCAAGCCTGGTAGTTTGACCAAATGAATTCCATCCAGAACACAATGCCTTCCACTTGCCTTTAAAAATAAGAAAAAGTTGGGGTCTAGGCTATTTTCTTAACATATTTTGAGGGAGTTTGGTCTGATCTATAGCACTAGTTAAGATAACCATGAAATATTCACCATCTAATCACCTACTGACTAACCCTGATGGAATTTTCTCTCAGAAAGTGGGTTCCGACCTATTTTTCATTACACAACCCCACCACCATATCACCACCCTCCCTCGTCCCTGTCCATGACCCCATCAGTGTATCCCCACTCTCTCTCACTCCTGTTTATAACCCTACCATTGTATCCCAGCTCTCTCTTGCTGCTGTTTATAACCCTAGCACTGTATCTCCACCCTCTCTTGTTAGTGTTGACAACTGTACTGTTGTTCTCGCTGACCTTCATGTGTACAAATGTACGCTGAATCTTTCTGGGAATGTCCGGAAGCCCAACATCATTGTTAATTTTGGTTGAGGACCAGTTAAGATCTTCTTCAGGAGACGTGTCCAATTAAGGACAGTAGGCAGACCAGGGAACTTGAAGATTCAATGAGAGAACCTATAGCAATGTGCTGTCAGTAGCCTCACTGAGAGAGAAAGGGGCTGCAGAGGTAGATAAGGCAAGTGGGAAGGCACCAGTAGACAGGGATGAAAAGGTTTCACAAACTCATTGCCTATCATTACGAGATCACCTCCAGGTACCTGGATGGGAAATGGGAGGTGTAACAGCACCTGGGTGTCCTTGTACACCAGTCACTGAAAATGAGCATGCAGGTGCAGCAGGTAGTGAAGAAAGCAAATGGTATGTTGGCTTTCGTAGTGAGAGGATTTGAGCATAGGAGCAGGAATGTCTTGCTGCAGTTGTACACGGTCTTGGTGAGATCACAGCTGTTAAGAAGGGTCCATATCTTGTCCATTGTTACAACTGATAGTGACTGATATTTTCTGTTTTGCTTCTTTTGGTAAGTTTTAACAAAGTCTAGTCCAGCGTGACTCATAACAAATCACACACGCATGCTAGACGAAACTCAGATAGAAATGAATTAAGGTTAATTTGACCTGTAAAATGCAATAGGGTGCCATTAGGAGCCCTCTTGTGGCACATTAGTAGTGAACCTGCATGGGCCCAGGTTTAAGTCCCACTTGCTCCAGAGATGTGTGATAACATCTCTGATTAGAAAAATAGGTTAATTTTTTTTTAAACAAAGTGTCATTAGCTGCTGCATGTTTAATCAACATAAAGCTTAAGGGCTTGACAGTGGCCTAGATTTTCTATTAGCCAGTCATTATTTCAGCATAGATTGGGATTGCACATGATGACCTTGTGAATTCCTAGTGTAGCAGACTCTGAAGGAACTGCATGGGAAATTGAACAATTCACTGCACCATTCCAGTATACCTGGAACCCTCCAAAAGTCTTAGTTTAAATCAGAGAATTCAGAGAGTTCCAATGAAATTATGTAAATCAGTTTATTAGGAAAAGATTACTAAATATATTGTCTAAATCCTGAGTACCCATTCAACTGAAATGTCTTGGATTATGCATTCAGGTTTCTGGCCCACGACATGAAATCACAATATTTGACTTAGTATCAATAGTACTATCACCTGATTCACAGTTGCTCATCTCTATTAGGTCAACTGTCTTTGTTTGTACATGTAGCCTGTAATTCAGCGCATACTGTCCTATGAACAATGAACATTAATTCATACCTCGGAGACAAGTCACTTTGACAGGATCGAGAGGACGTCGCTCTGGGCCTGGCTCCCCTAATGGCATTGATCTTTTCCTTTTGCCCAGTCCACATGAATACTTCAGTTCATCTGTTGTAAACACAAATCTGATGAGGTAACGGAGAAGTCGCCGGCCATCCTTTTTAGATGAATTGACAGCCTCATCCCACTGCTTACTAGTGATACAGACAGGATAGTTGTTCAACAGCTGTTTGTTTCCCTGAAAAGGGGAGATAGAAACAATAGAAATGACAATTACGGTGTAATCGGCATGAATGCAAATAAATATGACTAGAGTCATAGACTCATAGAGCACAGGAACGGACCCTTCAGTCCAACCAGTCCATGCCAAACATAACCCCAAACTAAACTAGTCCCACCTGCCTGGTCCTGGTTCATATCCCTCCAAACCTTTCCTATTCATAATCCATTCAAATGTCTTTTAAATGTTGTAACTGTAGCCACTTCCACCACTTCATCAGGAAGTACATTTCACACACGAACTACCCACTATGAAAAACATTTGCCCCTTTTTATTTCTTTTTAAATCTCTCGCCTCTCACCTTAAAAATGTGCCCCCAGTCTTGAAATTCCCCATCTTAGGGAAAACACAACCATCGTCAACTCTATCCATACCTCTCATTATTTTATAAACTTCTATCAGGTCAAGAGTGTTAAGACACTTTATAGATCGCAATTTAGTTCATCTTATTAAAGATGCATGTCATATTTTTAACAGCTAATTCATTAGTTAAGGTCTGATATTGAGTGCTACCACCCTGAAATAAAGTGCAATTGACTTCACGGTTACAGTTCCTAAAGAGATAAAAATCTACGCAAAACTGCCTCACAGAGTAAAGATTCATTGCATTTGATTACACCATACAGATACTGTGAAAAACACAATCAACAGTTAAGTTTAATGTTGCTTCACCCTTTTTTCACTATAATCAGGCATCAATATCTTTTCTTGTACATGACAGCATATTTAATAGGTATGCCAAACAAAACCTACACTATCAATAAAAATAGAATTCAAAATAAGGAGAAACAAATGACACACAATCATTTTTGCTTCCATGGTCTCACAGCACTTGCCATTGCAATGAGCAGCACACAATCAGATCTGGCATTTCTCTGCTTACAGTTTGTCATATTATTTGAACCCTTTAATTAGATTCCTGTATTCCCAATCACTACCAAAGGTCTAACTGTTTCAGTTGATGTGAAAGTCTAAATGAGATTGATTACAGTTTCTCAATTTAACAAAGAATGTTCCCTAGATAAGAATTTTAAAAAGTAATGACAGATTATACCATCACTTCTTAACTTCGGAAGGATTCATTCGCTTATTTGGCTCAGAGAGGAATTAGTGGGAAACACATCATATTGATGATAATTGGTTCTCTTTAAATGTGTTGCACTTATAAATCAATTAGTTGCATCATGGAGTGCTTTGCATTCATGGCAATCTATTGCTTAAACTCCCAGAGCAGGAAGAAGAGAATGGCTACTTTCCAAGCTCCAATATTGTATTAATCAAACAAATCAATATAAAGCACTCCATTTTGACAGTATTATTTGCTGCTAAGACTGTACGTGGAAAACTGTGCCCTGTATTGACGGGTGACGTAATGGCTTTGGAACCGGTCCACTGAAGAATTATAAGAATGGTTTAAAGAACCTTAGACACTCAGGTTATTCAAGGACTCTGCTGCATGTACTTTAGACATAAACTTAAAAGTGTCTGTAACATAAGTAAAGTGCTGATAGATTGTTTCAGTTTAATAGATTGTGGAGATTGGGGAATATAAATTTAAACATTGTGACAATAGGAATAATTTGGATGGTAGAAATGAAATCAGAAATTGCTGGAAACACTCAGCAGGAGCAGGTCTGCCAGAGATCTGGAGAGAAATTAGAGTTAACATTTGGGTCAAGTCACTGGACCCAAAACATTAACTCTGTTTTCTCTTCACAGATGCTGTCAGACCTGCTGAGTTTTTCCAGCAATTTCTGATTTTGTTTCTGGTTTCCAGCATCTACAGTTCTTTGTATTTTTTTGTACAGGTTGGATATTCTTTCCCCAGAGAGTGATGAGTCTCTCGAACACATTACAGGTCAGTGAGTTGAGTGCTGACTCACTATGCCTTCAAGATGCAGACAAGCTATCTCTTGACAGTGGCAGATATCAGATCAGATACGTGATCCATCAAGAAAGCCATGATATTAGACACTTCCTTTGTTCTGAAAGAGGGTCGCTAGACTCGAAACATTATCTCTGTTTGTGGATATATTGATGATTGCCATTATAGTTGAGTACCTGATCCTAATAGGTGGCCTTCCTATGTACATTGGTCTGGAGATGACCATTGGCCATATGTTTGACCATTACACCCAGGAAGGAATGTCTGTTATTGTTCTCCTCTTCCCTGGTGAATTTTATGAGGACGCTGTTTATGAATAGATTGGTTTTTTTCCAGTTTAGAGTGTTTGATAAGAACAAAGGTGTCATCCACATAGTGGATCCATAGTTTTGGTTGGATGATGGGAAGTGCTGTCTATTCCAGTCTTTGCATTATGGTTTCTGCTACTAATCCTGACATCGGCGATCCCATGGGTGTTCCATTGATTTGCCCATATATCTTGCCATTGAAGGTGAAGTGGGTTGTGAGGCACAGATCCAGTATTTTGAGTGTGCCATCTTTGCTGATAATGTTGGTGTTGTCAGGTGTACGTATCAAAGAACAAAGAACAAAGAAAATTACAGCACAGGAACAGGCCCTTCGGCCCACCAAGCCCGCGCCACTCCAGATCCTCTGTCTAAAGCTGTCGCCTATTTTCCAAGGATCTGTATCCCTCTGCTCCCTGCGCATTCATGTATCTGTCTAGATACATCTTAAATGACGCTATCGTGTCCGCCTCTACCACCTCCGCTGGCAACATGTTCCAGGCACCCACCACCCTCTGCATAAAGAACTTTCCACGCATAGCTCCCTTAAACTTTTCCCCTCTCACCTTGAAATCGTGACCTCTAGTAATTGAGACCCCACTCTGGGAAAAAGCTCCTTGCTATCCACCCTGTCTATTCTTCTTATGATTTTGTAGACCTCAATCAGGTCCCCTCTCAACCTCCGTCTTTCTAATGTAAATAATCCTAATCTACTCAACCTCTCTTCATAGCTAGTGCCCTCTATACCAGGCAACATCCTGGTGAACCTCCTCTGCACCCTGTCCAAAGCATCCACATCCTTTTGGTAATGTGGCGACCAGAACTGTACGCAGTATTCCAAATGTAGTTGAACCAAAGTCCTATACAACATAACATGACCTGCCAACTCTTGTACTCAATACCCCCTCTGATGAATGAAAGCATGCCGTATGCCTTCTTGACCACTCTATCGACCTGCGTTGCCACCTTCAGGGTACAATGGACCTGAACACCCAGATCTCTCTGTGCATCAATTTTCCCCAGGGCTTTTCCATTTAGCACGTAGTTTGCTCCTGGTCCCTGGTCTATTTAGTGAGAGGCTGGTGTTTCTTTAGCTAAGAGGATGTTTATGGAGGTAAATAGTGTAGTCAAAGGAGACCATTATCTCATCCTCATTTATCCTGGTGTCCTTGATAATGTTGAGCAATTCTTGGGCAGAGTGGATGGAGTGATTTGAACTGTCTACGAGGTGTTTCAGTCTTCTTTGTGGTTCTTACTGGAAAGAACTTGCAAGAACTAGTTTGATTGACTGGTTTGGTTGTCTGAGGCAATGGAGAGAATTTCCAGAGTTTTCTTTTACCCTTATTAGTGTTGCAATTTATCTCTGTTTGAATTTTGCATCTCATAGGAGATTACATAGCTGCATGGGAGGGTGGGCAAGAAGTATTCAGTATTACAAATTTGTAATTTCTTAATTCATAGTTTTTTTAGCACTGAGGCTTTGCATTTGAAATTTTGATGTATAGAATAAATGAAAATGTACCTAGTCTGGAAGGCTAACAGACAAACCTGGGGGTGATTACGTATCAAAGGTTAGACCGCGTTTACTTACTAAAGTTATAATTGGAGTTTTAGAAGCTGAATAATAAATGACGTCTCTCCAGGCTCTGTGTTAAAGACAGGATGTCTACAAGTTTACCTCTTGTATGATAAAAGGTTTTTTGTTTAAAGTGTGAAACCTTGTGGCATAGTTCTTGCAGTTCCTGACTGCAAGTCTGATTTTCATTTTAAAACCTTAATAGTGTCTATTGAGATCATTACACTTATCTTGATGCCTTGGCCATTATAGTGTAGGAGAGGTGAGATGAACCAGCTGTATGCATCTTTTATTAGAACAATAAATTGAATATCATATAGATAAGGTGAATGGCAGGTGTCTTTTCCCTAGGGTGGGAACTTCAAGACTAGGGGGTATATTTTTAAGATGAGAAGAGAAAGATTTAAAAAGACATAGGGGTAACTGTTCATATGGAGAATGGTTCGTGTGTAGATGAACTTCCAGAGGAAGTGGCGGGTGGGGGTACGGCTACAATGTTCAAATGACATTTGGATAAGCACAGGAATAAGAAATGTTTGGAGGGATATAGGCCAAGTACAGTAGGTGGAACTGGTTTAGTTTGGGATTATGATTGGCATGGACTGCTTGGACCGAAGGGTCTGATTCTGTGCTGTATGACTATGACTCTATCAACTGTTTCACATTTTCATTTTGTTCTGCCCTGCGACTATTTAAGTTGGAATGTGTGTCATCATCCTCAGTCAAAAATGAAACTTATAGTTCAAACTGCTGCATGGGTTGTAGCTTACTATGGCTAGATTAGGTTGCTGCTGAGCAGTGCCAGGAAATAAAAGACATAAATTAATGTAACTGTACAAAATATTGCATCAAAGACTAAACCACTTATACGGTTCTGCAATCTTCAGAAAAGCAAATTCTTACTGTCAAGTATTGCCATTCCTTGGTCATTAAGATATGTCTGAGCATTATTTTATTCACAATCACAATTTAAGCTTCCATGCAAAATCTAGAATAAAATGCTCAAAACTTACGTTTACTTAATCCAATGCAGAGGGTAAAGGAAATTATAGTCAACGGAAAGGAAATACTAATGATGCAATCTCAATGCTAGGCAGTGATGTCAAAAAAGCGGCACCTCACTAAAGCACAAGAAGAATATAACATGAAGGACTGCTTCCATCCAAAAGTACCTCTGTTGGCTGCTCCTCTGAGACTGGTTGGACTAGTTGATTGTGATGCTGGAGTACAGTCTTATAATAATCAAGAACAGTCTGACAGGGCACTGCATGAAAGAAAATCATTTCAGGTAAGTATTTAGCACAATCATTGAATGCATCTTGGTAAAAAGAGTCACTATTCAGCATTCAGGAAGTCAGGGTTCTCATGGAAGTTGTTTTATGGGTCCTTTTTACCTCAGTAATTATAGTATGGCAACCATAAGCATCTCTTCACACACTGAATTCTAAAAGCATTGAACTCTCAGGAAGGAAAAAGCTCTTTGCATAACTGGTGAGCGTAAACCTGCCAAATGCACTGCCTAGACTCAGTTGAATTCAGCCAACAAGTGCAGTGCTTTACTGCCATTTACAGTAACATTATTTAACAACATAGAGGGGAAGGAGAAGTTGAGGCCATCTAAAAGCCATATAAATAATATGTCCTATCCTTGTCTTCTTGTACTTTTGAAGGTCATCAATATACTGTCATTAACATCACAGTGTATAGATTGTTAGAATGTGTGCTTGACCATTATGTGTTCATATGTCTAAGCATTAATGTATGCAATAGACCCTGCATCCATGTTCCTGTTGCATTTCAGGATCTTATGTTAAAAATTATGGGAACTGCTTCTGTATTTTAATACTTTGCAATTTCAATATTTATGAGAACTAAAACAAGGGTATAAAATATTGTGCAGAGTTATCCATAGCCAGAATTTACATCAAAATTATCAGCATAAATTTGTTTATCAATAAACCGTTAATATTCAAAGTGAGTGGAACAGTATTAAAATAACTAAGGGAGACTTCACACACCTGGAATTCGATCCAAGGTTTTCCTTAATTCCTCATTTTCCTGTTGCAGTAAAACCACTTCCTGCTCCAATTCTTGGCACCTCTGACAGTAAACATCTTCTTCCTCCTCCTCGGGGAATGTAGATGATGGATGGACATGAGATTCAGATGTTGCTGGGGAAGTCCACCCTCCCAGAGTATGGGTGGGAGATGTGGAAAGGGGATCCATGTCTGTCATGTGACTGCATTCACTCATCCCAACAGTACTTTGTGATGGCCGTCCCCCCGCAAGTAGGTAACTTTGGAGAGAATCAGTAAATACACGAAGCAAGGCTGAGGTTTGATGTCTCTTTTGCACGTTCTGTAATTCCATCTCCGAATTGCCTGATGCCCGTGGTTGCATTGGGGCACCTTTGACCAGCTGACACTGTCCTGTGCACTCATCGTAACACCCGCTCTCTTTTTTAACACAAGAAATGACTTGAGTTTGGTTGGTGTCCAGAAGTTTTCCATTGTCCTTTAGGAGTGTCAGGACTCGACTGCATTGCTGTGCAAATGCATCAAGTATTAAGCGACTCTCTGTAGTGGAGCAGAAACATACAGTATACTGTACAAATGAACAAAAATTCGGTCTCATAATCAGTCAGTTCACGTTCTCCTTCATTATCCCCTCATCACCCACACCCAAACACACACATATCAGATTTTAAAAAGGAATACATTCCTCAGAAAATTTATGAAAGTACAGTATATGGCTGTTTAAAGTTAACATTACACAATTTGCAAAGTAAATAAGCTTCATCCTGTATAGTGTAATATACAGGATATGAATAGACTTATCACATTTGCAATTACAGTTAATATTTACAATATTCATGACATGTCAAACATACAGACCCAAGGGGCTTTTCACAGCTTCCAACTCCTCAGTGAACGATAGCTGATCATCAACAGCACTTCACAACTGACAGAAAAAATAGGTGTCAATGTTCACAAGTTGAAATCTTTACTACTGTAATTCTTACCTCCATCTTAATGAAACTGGGCAAAAACGTAACACTAGTGCTGCAATAGCGCAAATATTAACAGCTCTCAGAATGGATTTTGCAACAGTCAGAGGAGTTCGTTTCTATTACATACTGATTTCTATAAATATTTCAGAGCTCCACGGTAAACATATTGAGTACTGTCCAGGCAAATTCAGTACTGTTTTCTCAGGTACGGCAAATGGCGTTTCTTTTGCTGATTATCGTATTTACTGTAGTTGTGCCATTTATTATCTCAGATATATCCCAGTCCTCCTAATTAAAAGTTCATATAGGCGGTTGGTGGTGTAGAACTGGAATATTGCTGAAAAAAAATACAGATTTGCCAACCAATCAGCACTCTTCTCTCATAAAGTATAAACAGAGTGAAAAGAAAATCGTGGCCCTTGACATCAAAGCCACATTTGACAAATTGTGGCATCAAAGAGATCTAGCAAAACAAGAGGTAACGGGAACTGAGAGATACTCTCCACTGGTTGAAGTCAAACCTAGCACAAAAGCAACAGCCATAAGTTGTGGTTGTTGGACATCAGTCATCTCAGTTCCAGGGCACCTCTGCAGGAGTTCCTCAGGCTACGGGACTTGCCACATAAACAAGAGCACAAAAGATAGAGGCTAGGAGTACTGTGGCAAGTAACTCATCTCCTGACTCCCCAAAGCCTGTCCATCATCTACAAGGAACCATTAGGAGTGTGATGTAATACTCCCCACCTGCCTGAATGGGTGCAGCTCCAACAACACTCAAGAAGCTTAACACCATTTGAGGCGGCATGGTGACTCAGTGGTTAGTACTTGTGGCCTCCTAGCGCCAGGGACCCAGGTTCGATTCCGCCCTCGGGTAACTGTCTGTGTGGTGTTTGCACATTCTCCCTGTGTCTGCATGGGTTTCCTCTGGGTCCTCCGGTTTCCTCCCACAGTCTAAATATGTGCAGGTTAGGTGGATTAGACATGGGAAATAAAGGGTTACAGGGATACGGTGGGTCTGGTACAAAATATTTCGCAAGGTCGGTGTGGACTTGATGGACCAAATGGCCTGCTTCCATACTGTAGGGAATCTATGAACATCCAGTCCAAAGCTGCCTGCTTGATTGACACTATATCCATAAACATACGCAATCTCAATCACCAATGCTCAGTAGCAGCAGTGAGTGCCGTCTGCAGAAATTTACTAAGGCTCCTTAGACAGTCACATAAAATACTGTGGATACTGGAAACCTGAAACAAGCGCAGAGAATTCTGGGGAAACTCAGCAAGTCTGGTGGCATCTGTGGAGAGAGAAAGAGAGTTAAAATTCTGAATCCATTATGACTTTTCCTCAGAACCTGTGGTGGGTGAGGTAGGTAGGCAATTTGCCATACTCTAACAAGGGGCTATAGCCATGTCCTTCCAATAGTGAGAGACATTTGATTATATAAAGCTTTAGGGGTACTGTTTTGCATCAAACATAAGGCAGGAAAAGAACAGGTTAAAGTCTACCTCAGCCAAAACATAAATTGAACCACATGCTCAACTTCTTGCCAATTAAGGTAACCAGCCTCTCAGGGTGTATAAGTTGTTTTTAACTGATAAACAATGTGCAGTGGTAATCACTGGGCTTGAACCACCGTGGACCCGGGCTAATGGTCTGGTATTGTGGATTCTAATCCCACCAAACCAGCAGGACTGTTTGCATTTAATTAATTAAAATTGGAATATAAAGCTGTTCTGAATAAAAATGACCATAAAACTACTTCTGAAAACCTATCTGATTCATTAAGATCCTTTTAGGAAGGAAATCTGTCATCATTACCTAACCTGGCCTACATTTAACTCCAGATTAAATGCGATTGACCCTTGAATGCCTTAACAAGCCACAAGCCAAGTTCAAGATTAATTAAACATGGGCAACATGCTGTTATTGCCAGCAAAGCCCATATCCCATGAAAGAACTGATACAAGTAGGGCTGAATATGGGTGTGCTGCCTTTTGATTGTTTTGATTTGATTCCTTGCATGCAGTACAATAAAGAAAGTTTTCTGCTAAATGGCTTTTAAAATAGGGAAAGTAGCTCTTTAAATAATAAATGTGTTACTAAGGCTTTATACTGTATGAGGACACATCTGGATTAGCCCAGCTTCTGTTTGAGTGAAACTTGTTCCTAACCACTGATGCCAGCCCCAGTGTTACAGTAAGTCCAACTCCTAATTGAGTTACTCCAGCTCAAGATGGCATAGCACAGCTCCTGCTGAAATTATATTAATATCTAATAGAATGAAATAAAGAACTATGAATGCTGGAAATGTGAAACAAATAGAAATTCCTGGAGAAACTCAGCAGGTCTGGCAGCATCTGCAAACAGAAAACACACTTAATATTCTAAATCCAGTGACCCTTCTTCAGAACTTCAAAACGTGACTAGGTAGCCTATTAGAATGACACCATTCCTGATGGAGGGGCACCAGTTTCTGATGAAGTTTTTAAGGCTGGCTGCTGAAACACAAATCCTGCAGTTCTATTCAGAAAATAATTTGGCAAACCCCAGTCAACTCCCACAAGAATGCGTTTAGAAACTTAATGAGAAAATGTTGCCAATACACAGCATGTTCCACCATGTTTGTAAAAAGACTTATTAATGTCTCGAATTTCAACTTTTTGTCAGAATTGGAATCTGGAAGATAAGTGAGCTGTTTAATGGTACTATACAAGACAACAGCCAGAAGTATCCAGAGTTCTATTCGCTTGTCCTTGTGATTTACTGTTACTTTGAATGATGTCAAACTTTGAGAAGCTAGTTCATCTCTTCAGGTGGCTGAAACTCAAATGTAAGCATTACTAATAAGAAGAAACTGCAGATGAACAGTCTTGAACAAGCGGTCACGCCTATAAAGTGAGAGGAGGTAGGTTCAGAAATGAGATAAGGAGAAACTGCTTCCCTCAGAGGGTTGTGAATCTGTGCAACTCACTGCCCCAGAGTGCAGTAGAGGCAGAATCATTCAACAGATTCAAGAAAGAAATAGATAAGTTTCTGATTAAAAGTGGGATAAAGGGCTATGGGGAACAGGCAGGAAAGTAGAATTGAGACCAGGATAAGATCAGCTATGATCATGTTAAATGGGGAAGTGGGCTCAAAGGGCTGAATTGCCTACCCCTGCTCCTAATTCCTACGTTCCTATGAAGAATGGAGGAGCTGAACATTACTTAAATGGAGAAAGCCAGCAGAAAGCTGCAGCAGAGGGAATTTGGGGGGGGGTGGTTTTCATGCATAAATCATGAAAAGCTAGCAAAAAAATTCAGCAGATTATGGGAAAGGTAAATGGAATTTTGGCCTTTATTTTAAAGGGAATAGAGTATAAAAATGAGAGTATCTTACACTAGACACTAGTTAGACTACACCTAGAATACTGCAAACATTTTGGTCCCCTTATCTAAGGAAAGATAGATTGGCATTGGACGCAGTCTAGAGAAGATTTACTAAGCTGTTACTGAATCTGGAGGATTCTCTTATGAGGACAGGTTGAGTAGGTTGGGCTTGTATTCATTAGAGTTTAAAGGAATGACAGGTGTCTTCACCGAAACATATAAGATTCTTAGAAGATTTGACAGAGTAGTTGTGGAGAGACCGCATAGGACCAGAGGTTATAACGAGCTGCCACACATTTACGACAGAAATAAGGAAGAAATTTTTCTAATAGAGAGTAGTGAATCTATAGAACTCCTTGCTGCAGAGGGCTGACTAGGCTGGGTTATTAATTATATTCGAGCCTAAAATTGACAGATTTTTAATCAGTAAGACAACCATGGGTCATGGGGAAAGGCAAGAAAGTGGAGTTGAGGATTACCAGATCAGCCATGACCTCACTGAATGGTGGAGCAGACTAAAGTGGGCTGAATGGCCTACCTCTGCTCCTACATCTGATGGTCTTATGCTGAAAATTTGAACTAACACCAGAAAGCAATAGGAGTATGCAGTATGTGAAAAGGAATAAGACAACATAACATTTTAGAAACTTTGATCATAACCATTACATCACTCAACATTGATTTGTTTTCAAGTGCTCAAACATGGATGAAAGTGAAAGCTGCAGACATTTCCTTCGATGTAGCTGAACTGAAAACAAACATATTTCAATATACAGATGGCAAAATGTGACTGAAACCTTTCTTCGCTGTGCATTATGCAAATAGACTAACTGAAGGAAAGCAGCCAAAATCCATTAGTGTGCACTGTATTGTTATTCACGAAAGTCATTGCAATTTTATTTCTGGTCCAAAAAGGCTGCAGTATAACAAGTCAGCTTTATCTTTTCTCCATCTTGTCATATTATCATTTCCTGTTTGCAGCCCCAACTATATCTGAAACTTAATGGTTTCAGAGAGTAGCTGTATTATGTTAAATATATTTGCAAAAATTAGTTCAAAAGGTATGCAACATTAGGCCCCCATCATATGGTGATCTGGTCTGTTTTACACTGAGGGTATTAATAAATATTTTCAACAATGCCTGTGATATTGACAGATCTCCATCAATTATACAAGAATATTTCTAGTCTTTAACATCAATTCAGTTTTATTTTTCTTATCTTTAGCCTTATATGACAATAATGCAAGTTTTTTTCAAGACAGCTTTGAACATTGTGATACTTAGCCAACGTCTGTACAAAAGCCATCAACTTCATAAAGAAATGCTTGGGAAAAACATCAGAATGAATAAATTTACATAATCTATCACCACATTCCTCAGGGCATCCCAGAACATGATTTGCATAAAATTAATTGAGTATTGCTTAAGAAAAGACAAAGCTTTTGTCAAAGCTTTTCATCTTGCACACCTCATAACAATTATCAAAAAATACTAAAGGAAAGGGAAAAGAACATTTATACTGTATGAAAGGAGATTACTGATTAGTTGGCAAGTGGGAGTCTAATTGTTAGAGTTGGTGATGACTGGCAATTAACTGCCAAGTTTTTTAAAATTTTAGACCAGGCAGATTGACTCCAGTTCAAGGCATTGTCCTGAGAAATGAACTAGAGAACAGCTGTCACCTATTTTGATGGGTTCAAACAAGTGCAATGTGTATCCATGTTCTTTCTGTCTGCAAAGAACAGAGCTCTATGTCTTAATATATGCAGCTTCTAGTACATGCAAATGCAATCCATTGCAAGACTGATGGGCAATTCTAAATTGGGTAGATACCATAAAAATGTTACACCATGGAAACAGGTGTCACTTGCTAGGCCAGCTTTTATTGCCCATCCCTAGTTGCTCTTGAGAATGTGGAGGTGAGCTGCCTTCTTGAACTGCTGCAGTCCGTTTATTGTTTGCGCCCCCCGCATTGCTGTTAGGGAGGGAGTTCAGGAATTTTGACACAGAACACTACGCCTGTTCCAAATCAACAAAATAGGTGACAGCCATTCTCTGATTCATTTCTCAGGGTAAAGCCTTGACCAATTAGAATTAACTAGCATTGTTTAAAATGTAAACAAAGTTTGGCAGTTAACTGTCAGTCATCATTTACTGCCTTATTCTCCATGGCAAAACCTCTAACAATTAGAGTTCATTTGCTAACCAACCAGCATTCTCCTTTATTTTTCAGAAATGCTCAAGTTTTGTACTTCCAAATAACTATAAGGTTAATTATTTTGAAGTACAGTGAGTTTTGTGACACAAATGAATGTGGCTATGTTTTTGTACAGCAATGCTTTAAAGAAAGGCATATATATCTAAGTTATTCTATAAAGTGTTAGAGGCCCAGTAAATGTACCACATAATGTGTAAGTGTACAGAAAACATATAATAAATTTCACTGTCAGTAAGAGCCCTCCACAACACAAAACAATTTCAAAGTTGTCACATTTTAAATAATTTACAGGTGTCTCTGTAAGCATTTTGGACATCTAATTATTTTTACTCTTTAACTGTGAAATCTGATTGAAGGAAGACCTTTTTTTGTTGAATACACAACACTAAAGATAGTTTTGCATTGAGTATCCTGGCTACGGTTATTCTGCTTTAAACATTAGGAACCTTGAGCATTGATTGGCTGTCATTGATGTGATGATTCATAAATATGTATAAGGTAGTGTACAGTCATGTTTGACATTCTTTCATCAGCAGAAATAGATATGATATAGAAAATATGAGACTGGGGTTAGATTTGCATACAGATGAGACTAATAAATCTCATAAAAATTGCCATTCCTTCATATGGTCATATTAAAATTGTAACTCTTTGGAATCACCTTGAACATCATTTTAAAGTGCTTTGCTTGCTAGTTTTCAAAATGGCAACAGAAACAAGACAAAATAGTTTGTTATTACCTAATACTATAACTTTAACTGTAACCTCAGAAGGGTATCATGATCATTTTTCTCTCCCTTTGTTTTGCATAAGAAGCACTGTCAAATTCTTACTCAGAGCCGAAGTGATAAGCACACCAATTTAAATACACAATTCATAATACCATAAGAATTCAACTGAAAATTGGCATTCTGAATACATTGGGAAAATTTAGATTCAGAAATGTGTACATATCCTCCAAGTGACTGGTTAAGTGTACGAATTACAGAAATAGAAAGAAAATTGATATTTTGTGGCTTTTTATAATCCTCAACATGATTGTTGACACCGATGAAACACTTTCCATTGAGGCTACCCAGTAATAACGTCAAAAAGTTTCACAAGTCTAGGATATTTGGGTGCATAGTAAAATCTGTTATGTTCCAAAAACATGCCTTCCCCCCCCAGCCATATAATGTCACCTCTAATCACCAGGGTGCAATATATTTTCATTTCCTACCATGAAGCCAGCCTGCACTGTCTCTGAGAAAGGTGATCATTTTAGTGCCAGTTACTGCCATATTAGGGACATCATTAAATGATGTTTATTAGATCTTATGCTGTCCAAACTCATTCCAGACTTGTAAACACTACACGGAGCAGATAATCACTGTTCCATATTTTAATCAATCTAAAGTACAATAAAATGGAAATATGAGGTCAAAATGGAAAAAGGCTTACTAAAATGTATCAGGTTTCTTCTTTAATGTGTGTGTTGCTAATCTAAGAAGAAAGATGCAGTGTGAAAGATGGTTTTGGGTAATTAAGTAGGACTAGTAAATGACATGAAGTAGAAAGCACTTCAAAAAGTGACTATAAACTCATTTATGGTCACATTGAAAATAGATTGTGTAACAAAAAAGTGTTGAAGGTAGATGTTGGACTGAAAATGAGCTTGATTCAAAGATATGAAATTTGTCTAACTTAGATAAATTAGCTGGAAAGTATCCAGATTAAACAGTGGGCCAGTAATAGGAAATACTTAAATAATAATTTGATAAAGTGCCAGTTAAATTAATTCTAAATAGGTTAAAGCTGGCACCACAAAACTGAAGATTTCATGGATATATATAAAGGAAACAAAAAAGTTTTAAAAGAGACTGAAAAACCAGAGGATAATACAGAAGAAAACTGTGCAAAATTAAATAAAATTTAATGGAATTTAAAGGGAGATTATAAGCACAAAAGAAGTGTATAAAAGAAGATTGTAGTTTAAAGATGAAAGTTAGGGATCAGTAGCCATAGAAACTTTATATTTTATATCCTTGAAGGGGCCAGGAAAGCTGGATAAACTCAGATGCTTGATAAGTAATGGGATGAAAGGTTATCAGGGTTAGGCAAGACTGTGGAGTAAGAGTGGTGGCATAGTGGCTTTGTCCCAGGCCTAGTAATCCAGATCCCTAAGCTAATGTATGTGACATATTGGTTTGAATCCCACCATGGCAAATTGTGAAATGTGAATTCAATAAATATCCATAATTAAAAACTAACCTAGTGGCCACCATGTAATTGTTGCAAAAACATTTGGTGCACTCACAACTTGTACGGAATAAAATCTACCATCAATACCTGGTCTGGCTCACAGGTGACTCCAGACTCACAGTCATATGGTTTTGGAAAAAGTCAAGTGAGTCACTCAGTTGTATCCATTATGAAATCTAATCAAAGCAATGAACCCAGACAGACAACCTATTATCAACTTAGGTACCTCAGAATGATGGCAAACTCAGTCCTCGTGACTCTGCAATGCCCTTCTTCCGAACATTGGGGGCTTGTACCAAAATTGGGAGAGATGTCCCACAGTCTATCTAGCCAAACAATGGCATGACATAGTCATACCCAGCGAATCATACCTTACAGACTATATCCCAGATACTAGCATCACCATTGCTGGGTATTTCCTGTCCCACCAGTAGGACAGCACCAGTACCATAGAGTCAGGAAGGAGTTACACTGGGAATGCTCAACACGGACTCTGGACCCCATAAGGTGAACTGGCATCTGATCAAACATGGGCAAGGATTATTATTATCATAATTAATTATTAATAATAAATATTATTGTTAATGAATAATTATTATTACCTCTGATTATCATTTATGGCTCCCCCTCCCCTTTAGCTGATGCCAACTTACACCCCTTCAAGCACCACTTAGAGAAAGCACTGAGGGTGGCAAGGGCACAGCATGTTCTCTAGATGGGGTATTTTAAAGCCCATCACCAAAATTAGCTGAGTAGCACCACTATTGACCAAAGAAGCTGAGTCCTAAAAGTCATAACTACATGACTGGGTCAGTGGTAGGTAGTGAGAGAACCAACCGCAGGGAACTATCTACTTGGCCTCTTTCCCAACAATGCGCCTGTCACAGATGCATCTGTCCATCCCAGTATCAACAGAAATGACCACTGCAAAGTCCTTGTGAAGACAAAGTCCCATTTCCACATTGAGGATACCCTCTATTGTGTTGCATGGTATTACATCCATATTAAATGGAATAGGTTTCAAGCCGATCTAGAAACACAAAGTGGGTATCCCTAAGGCACTGCGGACCATCAGCAGCAGCAGTAGATTGTATTCAACCACAATCTGTAACCTCATGGCCTGGTAGATGCATCACTCTAGTATTACCATCCAAACAGTCAATCAACCCTGGTTCAATGATAGATAGAATGCCAGGAGCAGCATCAGATATACCTAACAATGAGCTGTCAACCTGGTAAAGCTACAACACAAAAAATTATTGGCATGCCAAATACTGGAAGCAGCATGGAATAGATACAGCTATTTCACAACCAACTGATCAGATCTAAGCTTGACTCTGCCACACCCAGTCATTACTGCTGTTGGACAATTAAACAACTAATAAGAGGTGGAGACTTCACAAGTATCACATCCTCAATCATGGGAACACCCAGCACATCAATGCAAAAGACAAGGCTGAAACATTTGCAACAGTCTTCAGCCAGAAGTGCCAAGTGAATGATCCAGCTCTGCCTCCTCCAGGGGTCTCCAGCATCACAGACACCAGTCTTCAACAAATTTGACTCTCTCTATGTGATATGGTTTGTTTATTGTTTGATTTATTGTTGTCACATTTACCAAGATACAGTAAAAAGTGCTGATTTGCTTGCTAGACAGGCAGGAATGTACCATACAAAGTGCACCAGGGTAGCAGAACAGAGTGCAAAATACTGTGTTACAGCAGCAGAGAAGGTGCAAGGAGGGTGATCAATATTAACTTGTGGGAGGTCCATCCAAAAGTCTGACAACAATGGGGAAGAAGCTGTTCTTGAGTCTGTTCATATGTTTATTCAAATTTTTATATTTTCTGACGATTGGAAGAGGCCAAGGTGTGCACATTAATTCCCAGCCTCGAGACAAAGCCCACAGTGGACCCAGGTTGAAGGCCAGCATGCTCTTGTCTGCTCCATCTGCTTTTTTTTAATCTTTCTCTGCTTTAGAAGGACTGCAAGGCTGAACTTTTAACTTAATTTCTTTATTTTTCTAATTTATACTTTAGATGTTGTACCTAGGTGCCTTTGTACCCAAGATGGCGCCAGAAATGGTGACTTTGTACACTTTTCACTGCACTCATGTATCCCTGTACTTGAGTACATGTGACAACAAAACCTAATTCTAATTCTAATCATCAGCAAAATACTGGAATGGAATTGTCAACAGTGCTATCAGACAATACTTGCTTCACAATAAATAGCTCACTGAAGCTGTGTCTGGGTTCTGCCTGGGCACTCAGCAGCTGACCTCATTACACCATTGTACAAAACATGTACAAAAGAACTGAAATACAGATGTGAAGAGTGCTTGTCAAACTGGAGTTAATGTGAATCAAGGAAAATACTATCTACTAGTTGGTGTCCTACCTGGCACATAATAAGATGTCTGTAGTTGTTGAGATAAATCAGCCCATCCCAGGACATCACTTGCAGCAGTTCTTTGAGGTCGTGCCCTAGGACCAATCATCTCCAGCTGCTTCATCAGTGAATTTCTGCCCACCATAAGTCAAGAGTGGGATGTTCACCGTGTTCAGCATCATTCACGATTCCTCTGACACTGAAGCAGTTCACATGCAACTCCAGATTTGGGCAGATAAGTGGCACGTAACATTCCTGTCACTCAACTGCCAGGCAATTACCAATTGAGAGAATCTAGCAATTGCCCCGTAAAGTTCAATAATATTACCATAAATGAATCCCTCACCATCTATGAAATGGCGGTTACCATTGACCAGCAGCTAAACTGGAGCAGCCATATACACACTGTGGCTACAAAAATTGGTCAGATAGCAAGCATTCTGCGGCGAGAAAGTCAGCTCTTGTTACCCCAAAGGCTGTCCAATATCTACAATGCACAAGTTAGGAATGTGATTTGTGATTCCACCTGCATGGCTGACTAGATCTAACAACACTCACAAAGCTTGAAACCATCCAGGTCAAAACATCCTGCTTGATTGGCAACCCATCCACACCTCAAAATTCACCCCCTGCACCACTGACGCACAATGGCAGCAATGCGTAACATCAAGAAAGTGCATTGCAATAATTCAATAAGGCATTTTTGACAGCACCTTCCAAACTTGTGACTTCTACCACCTCCATGGACAAGAACAGCAGATGCATGGAAGCACCACCACCAGCTACAAGTTTCCCTTTAAGCCACACATCACCTTAACTTGGAAAATATCCTGATTTCTTCACTGTTGCTGTATGAAAACCTAGAACTCATTTCCTAACAGCATTTTGGATGTTCCTACACCCCAAGAACTGCAATAATTCAAGAAGGTTGCTCACCACCAACACCTTTGCAATGCCATTAGGAATGTGCAATAAATGCAGTCTTAGCCAACAATGTCCACATCTCATGGATGAATAAAACAGTCAGATCAGTAATAACCTTACTGAAATTTGGTGCAGACTCATAAGGCTGAATGGCCTAGTTCTGTTCCTAATTTAAGTGTTCATATGTATTTTGCATCTGTTCTTACAGAGGATATCGTAAGCAGAGCTACAGGAGTACATTAGGAAGCAAAACTATAAGCCTTGGTTTTGAGTGACTTCTGGATTACAAAATTCAGGATGAAATTAATGAACACTTCGAAAATCTTCAAACAGTTGGAGAAATCAGCATTAATTTACAAAGGGCAGATGTGCCTGACTAATTCAATTTCACTGAACGTGTAGATAAAGGAAATGTAGTTTGCATATGTAGATTGTCAAAATGTAGATGATTAGCTTAAATTAGGTGCTTGGCAATAAAAAAAATCTAACCACATAGCTAGAGCAGAAGCATGTAGAATACAATATGTTAGGGTAACTATACACTTTTCAGATTTTCATGATTATGGTAATTTTGTGAGTTGAGTTGGTAGCTGATGATTTTATGAGGTCAGAAACAGATAGAGGAGGTAAGGGGTTCATTCTTCCGTTTGTGAGAATGTGACAAGTGATGTTGTGGAAGGATCTGTTTTGAGGCCTCATTATTTCATCTTATATATTAATATTGAATGAATAAATAACGAAAGTTTTGAATTCAACTGTGTAGGTAGCAGTAAATTAGAAAGCCCAGTAGATTGTGCTGATAGGAGAGGTTACAAAAACAACTGAGACTGTAACTGTGTGGGCAAAACTGTAGCAGATGAGAGCTCAATTTGGAGAAATATGGAGCCACCCATTTCAGACTGTGGGAAAACACATTGGAATATTTTCCTTTTTATCGTTTGGTGCTATGACATTCAAAGGGATTACAAAGGGAATTAGACGTCCACCTACATAAATCACCAGACACTATGCACAGGTTAAAAAGATAATCAAAAAATTTAATAGAATGTTGACCTTTAGCTCAAATCATCTGAAACGAAAAGTGGTGGTTCAGTTGTGACGTACCTTTTGATATCAGGAAATGAGAGATTATTGTTATAATGAAAGGTAATTAGCACAGAATATAGGAGTGCAACATTCTGAAATACTTTACATATGTAAGATAGTTTCCATTCGTTCACAAGTCAGTGAAAATGAGGGTAGACTAAATATTATCATAAGAACAAAGAAAAACATTTAAAGAAGTATTTTCATACAAAGAGGCAAGAGAACTTGGGATGGTTTACTGCAAGTAGTTATTGAACTACTAATGGAATTGTAAAAATAATTAAAAGGTAAGAATATAGAAGCTATAAAGAAGGGACAGAAAAATGTAAACAGAACAGACAGCTCCAGTCAAAAAGTGGGTATTAGAACAATACTAGTGAACTGAATGACACCCTCCTTCCATGTAAGTGCCAAGTGTAAGATTCGATCAACCTGAATTGGATTTGAACCCATTCGTTGTAACCTACTCTTACTATCAGTGTCTATTTTTTTCAATAAATCAAGCTCATCCATTTTGACTTCACTACTCCGATTGGTATAATGCAAATTGAAAAAGTTGCTGAATATCTGAAAAGCTTTCTTTAAGATGTTACTAGATTTGGTTTTACAAGATGGAGACAGAACAAAACATTTCAGTTGGGAACTAAATATCATGGAAGAATTATGATCAACATTCTCTGAACTTTACTTTGAAAGTGGTCCACAAAGACTAAAGGGGAGCATTTAACAGACATTGTGACATGTAATCCTTGACATCCCCTATACATTGATAAATTGAAGAGATCTTCATCATCCATACCTTTTCAAAATAAAAGAGTGGAAAAGCTATCATGTTTTAGGATTTTATTTCTGATGTTTTGACAGTGAGTACTGATGATACAAATGATGGCTTGCTTCTTGCAGTTATGTATTGTAACTGAGTTATCATATAATTGAACACAATTGGAAAAATATCATTACTTGAGTGTCCTTATTTAATAATTGAAGCTCTACTGACATAATGTTAGCTATCCTATGCTATTGGGTTCAATAATTCCTCCAACACAGCTCCATGAAAATATTATCTGCAAATGCTAGCAAAATAAATTTCAATTGTTGGGTTTTTTAAAACTTGATGTACGCAGATAAGTTTCTAACTTTTGAAGCAGTGCAATCAAAAGCAACTGTACAGAAGCAAGCAGTCCGGAAGACAGCTGACCTATGTGATTGGAGGTTTAAGTATGGTGTTAGATGTAACAAAAAACAATTATAAGTTTGCAGAAATAAAAGATAAAGTATTTGAAATCACAATTTGATATATAATCAAAATATTCCTCAACCCTCCAACAATAGTTTGTTAGATGACTGTCAAGAGTGAACTTCACCAGTTTATGAGGAATAAATTCAATAATGGTAACACATTACATGTATAAGTGACAAGACTACTTTTCAGGCACACTTTAGAAACTGGAGAAGTATCAAGATAGCTTAATGGAAACCATCAACAACATGTTGTTGCACATCATCTTTATGATAAGATATCCCAAAGTTTTTCACAAGAATGTTATAAAGAACAACTTTGTTTTGTATTACATATGAGGACAAATTAACTAAAGTTGGTTGAAGTGATAATTTATCTGCTCTTCTTTGAAATAACAACCATTTTACTTTCAAGTTCACCTGCGAGGGAAGCTAGGACTTCAGTTTAATGTCTTGCCATGTCAGCACTGAGATTTTGATTCAAGTCACAGAGATGTATAGCCTGGAAACAAAGCCTTCGGTCCAAGTTGTTCATGCTTACCAAATATCCTAAACAGATCTAGTCTGATTTGCCAGCATTTGGCCCAAATCCCTCTACAGCCTTCCTATTCATATACCCATCTTTTAAATGTAGTAATGGTACCTGCCCCCACCACATCCTCTGGCAGCTCGTTCCATACATGCACTACCCTCTGCATGAAACAGTTACCCCTCAGGTCCTTTTTAAATCTTTCCCCTCTCACCTTAAGCCTATGCCCTCTAATTTTGGACTCCCCTACCCTGGGGAAAAGACCTTTGCTTGTCACCCTATCCATGCTCCTCATAATTTTATAAACCTCCATTAGGTCACCCCTCAGCCTCTGATGGTCCAAGGAAAAAAGTCCCAGCCTATTCAGCCTCTCCCTCTGGCTCAAAAAGTCCAGTTGTGGCAACATCCTTGCAAATCTTTTCTGAACCCTTTCAAGTTTAACAACATCTTTCCTGTAGCAGCCCTAAATCTGAAGTGAAACTTGAAGTTAGAACCATCTGACTCTAAGGTAGGAGGGCTACCGACTAAGCTGCCAGGAAGATGTGAGAGAAGGGTTTGGGGGTGTGTTGGGAAGGTGGCAGCTGAAAGGATGAGTGTGAGTAAAAGACAGGGGTGAAGAGTAAAGATCATAATGCTTTCACTAATAGACAGTAAACAGACTTTTAATCTGATCAGCTGTTTTTGTGTTTAGATTTTGATACTTGACCTGATGTCTTCTGATTTCTCTGACTTAATCAGTGTCAGTTTGGGTTATGGATTACAAGCAATTCATTTTTCTTCCTTTCTTTTTCATGTGCTGATCAATCTGCTGTGAATTTCTAGAATGATGTTGATATCAGTGCTCAAAAATGAAAAGTATCTGATATATGACCTTGCAGCCAATAACTGAAAGAAGCAAAGACAAGGAAATGCTCATGGAGAATTCTTAACGCACAACCAGTTTTGCTAATTCAGTTGAAAGTGCACATCCTGTGTTTTGTTCTCATTTTTGACATAATGCTCAGATTTTAATAAATTATCCACATATTAAAGAGCAATGTTGGAATCACACTGTTACATGCAGTACAAATATCATCTTCCAAGAATAGTGAAAAGTAGCAATGACTATTAATTAATAATGTAGTATTTATATAAAATGCACAAGAATACATTCTGATGAAAAGTCCCACCTGAAATTTTATCCTGTGTTCTTTCAAATGCCAACAAAACTGCTTTATATTCCAAGCATTTTTGCTTTTTTTGCTTCAGATTTTCAATTTTCAGTTTGAATTTGCATCTATGCTTTGTTGCCTTTTATCACAATAAAATTGAATCAGCAACTACAATTGATCTTCAACCCATACCAGCAAGACATACAATTTAAATGGAGAGTAAATCCTTATACAGATTTACCAACTCAAGGTTTAAAATTCTTCCTGCATTGTGCCCCTGGTATTTTATAAGTTATATGAAAAATCTAGGAGTTCAGCCATTCTTGGGAAAACTTGCCAAGTACAAAATTACTGCCTTCAAAAGGAAACTTTTGGCTTTTAGTGAATGAGAGATAACAACAAACTGGCGCTGTAAATGGAGAAAGCAAGAGTGTACCTGCACTTAGGATGATGTTTCCAGCTCCTGATTGGCTTGTAGGTATGTTGTTGTACCTGACAGGCGGATAGTCAGAAGCCGTCGCTCCAAGGTACGATTGAGATACTGAAGCTAACATAGATGTTGATGCTGATACTGCTCCGGGGGCTATCCTGTTGTTCGAGATGCTCTGGTATGGATAATGCTGCTGCTGATGGTGGAAGTGATGCTGCTGTTGTTGCTGCTGCTCGGTGTTGATGGTAACCGGTGGGTGATGGTGATGAGCCCCTCCTCCTCCAGTCCCTATGGCCAGTTGTGGGACCTCGATCATGGTGGGTCTTTCGTACCTCCTGGTCATCGCCTTCTTGCCAGGGAATGGTTTGAGGACACTGTAGGGAGTCCGCTGTTTGCAGAGTTTGGAGATGGTACCCGATCGCAATCCTTCGTCCTCTGCCTGGTTCATCTCCTCCTCCATTGCAGATCGACCGTGCGAGGGGGAGGGGGCGATTTTTCTTACCCTTCTGGTTTGACGCTTCCACTCAGTCGAGCTTGCAGTCGGAAGGGCCGGTGGTGATTGACAGCGCCGCTGACCTACACCCAGGAGACATCCCGGCGAAATAACGCGCAGCCCCTTCAGCGACCCAATGAGGAGGATGCAAGGGCGGGACTTCTGCTTACAGCTTAAAGACTGCTGTCAATGTACTGGCTTCAGTGTCTGTCCCAGTGTGTCTATACCTGTATGCTTCTCACATTTCTGTATCTCTTACTCTCCACATCTCTCTGCTTCAGTTGTGTTGGTGCATGTCTCACCGTATGTCTGTGTGACCCCCTATTTGCCACTGTGGCTCAGTGTGTATGGTACGATCCTCAGCATCAGCTGGGTTTGTGTCTCTACCTGTAATTGTCACTGTCTCTGTTTATCTGTTTCTGTGTCTCCCTTTGTGTACACCTCCCTGAGGGTTTATATTTGTACGCGCCTAGCTGCCTTGCTGTATGTCACCCGGCTATGTCTGTAACAGTGTGTATCACTCTGTATAACAACCTGCATGTGTCTCTTTCTGTGTCTGTGTGTGTCTCCTTAAGATTATTGAGACTCGCACAAAGGTCTGTCAGCAAGAGTTTAAAATAACAAAAGACATGCACAGATGAAGTCTTTCTTTGCATGTTAACACACTTTAAACAATGTAATCGCTAAACAAGTTTAGATTAGATCATTTAAATATTCAACGAGTGCCGGTAAAAATAAACAAACAGTTGCCAATTTCGTCCTGCCGCATACAGACAAGACTGAGATCTCTTCAGATGGAAAGGGGTGGGAGCGATGACATTTAACCTGATGAACCAGAGCTGCTTCAGCTCAGGGTCGTTTAAACGCCTTACGGAAAATCTTTAACTTCATACGAACCCCTGATAACTTATTTATTGACGTATTTGAAAGCGGCGACAGGAAATGCATACCATGTGGGACTCGATACTGAAACCGTGTTATCTTTATTGGTGAAAAAGACTATTTAGAAAACAAATGTGTACGATTTCCTTTAAATTGAAGCTCAGCATATCTGATTTTAGTCAAATCTCTGACAGTAAAAGAAAACCTGTAAATATAATTGTAATGTTTTTGAATTAAGTTTCGAGGACATAAATCAGTTGCAGTTGGTATTTAGAATGTTTGTCATGTTAAAGGTCGTTTATATAAATTTGAAAATATTTAAATAATTAATACTCTTTTCATCCGTGCCCAATTGCCTGGATTCTCTGTTCTCATTGGATTTCCGACTGCTGTGCAGAATTACTCCCCGTGCACCCGCATATTCCTCCATTATTCCTGGAAATCAAAAGGAACAACATCATTGTACTATAAATTACAAGCGACAGAGAAAGCATTTTAGAACGATCAACTTTGGCTTTTAATAACAGAGCTGTTTACTCACTTGGATTTTACAAGCATTCTCAGTAGCAGTGTCAAAGCCGAACAATTTCCAGGTGTGGGGATTTTAAACCACCTGATGCATTAACTCTTCCAAAAATATAACCGAGACGGTGGCAAGCTGTGTCTCACTCATGAAACATCAGAACAGAATTTATATTTTGGTTTTTCTTCATTCTCTTCTTCTTGGTTGGTTCTCTTCTCTGTTTTTCTTTTTTTTTTCTCCTCCTCTTGGATTTGCCATTTTGTTTTTTTTAATTCGTTCGCGGGATGAGGGTGTTGCTGGCCAGGCAGCATTTATTGCCCAGAGGCAATTCAGAGTCAACCACATTGCTGTGGTCTGGAGTCACATGTAGGCCAGACCAGGTAAGGATGGTCAGTTGCCCTCCCTGAAGGACATTAGTGAACCAGGTGGGTTTTCCCCCTAACAATCAACAATGGATTCACAGTCATCATTAGACTCTTAACTCCAAATATTTTATTGAATTCAAATTCCACCATCTGCTATGGCAGGCTTCGAACCAGGGTCCCCAGAACACCATCTGCGTCTCTGGATTAACAGGCCATCGCATCCCCTAAAGACTGACAGAAATGAGCAAATTTAATCAACTTATCCCAAAGGCAAATTTAAAAGCCCTCTATTGAGACAACAGGTCTGAGCAGAGAATCCTCACTATCACACCTAATTTTTTCTTTTCTTTATTATTGTCCTCCAGATTCCTGATTTAGGATTTGAGGAACTGGAGCCCCTCAAGGCACCTCTGCCAGTCAATAAAAACATGGCTAATTGCAATCTTATATGGTTCATTCATGGGATGTGGATGTCGCCGACTAAGCCAACATTTATCGCCCTGTCCTGTTGCCCTTGAGAAGGTGACAGTGAGCTTCCTTTATGAACAGCTGCAGTTCATATGCTGCATTTAGACCCACAATGCTGTTCGAGAGAGAATTCCAGGATTTTGACCCAACAACATCAAAGGAAGGGTGATATATTTCCAAGCCAGGATGGTGAATGGCTTGGAGAGAAACTTGCAGTGGTGGTGTTCCCATGTATCTGCTGCCCTTGTCCTTCTGGTGGTCATGGGTTTGGAAGGTGCTGTCTAAGGCTTCTTGACAAATTTCTGCGGTATGTCTTGCAGATGGTACATGTTGCTGCTACTAAGCGTTAGTGTTGGAGAGTGTGAATATTTGTGGATATGATCCCTGTCAAGGGGGCTTCTTTAGCCTGGGTTAAATCTCTTGAGTGTTATTGGAGCTGCACTCATCCAGGGAAGTTGGGGTTATTCTAACATGCTTTTGACTGGTGCCTCATAAATTATGGAAAAGCCTTGGAGAATCAGGGAATGAGTTACTCCCTGCAGGATTCCTAGCTGTATTTATCTGCCTGTTAGGACAGCCTCTGGTCAGGGGTGGCACAATATGGTCACCGGTTGGCATAAAGATGGTTGCAGTAACAGAATTAACTTACCTGATCCAGCATTAAAGTGAGGTCATAAGTTAGCACAATGGTAGCTTTGAGAAGAAGTTATCTCAAGGTAACAGGGTCTACTTTGAACAAAGAATCTTACAAATTAATATACAGGGAATTCTGCACAAACAGCAGCTCCAGAGGTCTGTAGGAGACAGTTTGATAAGAATTGTCTAAGAACAGACAGCCTGAAGTTTTTATAGGCTTTAACGAGGATCCCTCAACAGCAGACACACGTGATAGGGGTGGGATTATGACTTGTGAAAATTTAGGAGATCAGACAAGTTCATTGAGCTGTGAAAGTGATTGAGTTTTAGTCCCATCGATGAAAAAGATGTTGTCTAATTAGGTTAGTCAGAGAAGGGGCAGAGAAGTAAATTTCATCTCAGAAGATATTATGTGACTAGAATGAGTTAGAATGCAGCTGCAACAGCGAGGGGTGGTGTCTAACTGAAACGCAAACAGAAGTTGCTGGAAAAGCTCAGCAGGTCTGGTAGCATCTGTGAAGAGGAATCAGAGTTAATACTTCGGGTCTGGTGACCCTCCCTCAGAAGCAGGCCAATGGACCTGAAAACTTTAACTCTGATTTCTTTTCACAGATGCTGCCAGACCTGCTGAGCTTTTCCAGCAACTTCTGTTTTTGTTTCTGATTTATGGCATCCACAGTTCTTTTGGTTTTTATTCAGTGTCTAACTGAGCCTCCAAGGTCAGGTGGGACCAAAATTGCTCACAACTCAATAGCTAAAGAATGCTAACAGTAGGTGTAGACATAAAACTTTATATTTAAATAACTTTATAGCAGAACTAATATTATAAATATTAGAGCAATTAGCAGGAACTAACTTCCCATGATATATCCTGTGATCAGGATAATGGGAAATATACGTTGAGTAACAGAATTTGACAGGGATAACAATGAGTACAATGAATTATGGCATTCGAATAGCCCTTAGAGGTAAGCATGTCTGGGAAATTGCTGAAAAAGAGTCAAACTGTTAACTTTGGAAAGAGCACTAATGCGTTGTAAGATCCCAAGGCCTGATAACCACAATCTCTGGTAAACATCATGAGATCATGGATGGTTCCATGTAACTGCCTTTACTCCATATTCCCTAATATCTTTGACTAATAAACTTTCAGATTTAAAATTAACCATTCATTTGTCATCAATGACCATTTCCAGAGAGAATTGCAAATTTCTGCCCTTCATATGACTGGCTGTTTTTGTTTATTATTCCTTACTGTTAGGTTCACCAAGCAGTGAAAAATATTTCTCTCTAGCTGCCCTGCTGGTCGCCTTATTATCTGGAAATCTTTGATCAAATCACCACTTAATGTTTGAAAATTCAAGTCTCGTTTGTTTAATTTATCACTGTATTTTAACTCTTGCAAACCATGTATCATTTGGTTAATCTATGCTGCACTATCTACAACGTTAATACATTCTCCATAAGTTTTGGTTTCCCCAGCTGCTGACAATAATGTAACCATGTTTTGCTAAAGTGTGGTTTCTAATCTTGTATTCATATAAAGGCTAACATTCCATTAGCTTTATTGATAATTTTCTGTACCCACATATAAAATCATAATGATTGTTATACTTTTAACACCAAAACAGTTTGGAACACCATACTTTCTAGCTTTGTAACATCTAATAACTGTTCTACCCTCTTTAATCTTTTCCAAAGTGGATATCCTCACATTTGCTTTAATTACAGCCCATTTGCTATAGTTTTATCCATTCGATTTGTCTAGCAATTTTTCATTTACAGCCCCACTTTGTGTCATCAGTGAATTTGAATACGTGATTTTATTTTTCATCAACTAATTTACAAATGAACACAATGAGGCTCCCACATAGACCCTTGGTGGATATCATTTGTCCAAACCTGGCAAGTAGAACACCAGTCATTTATCTGTATTCTTCGTCTCCTCCTGCTCAACCAGTTTCATTACTGGTTTGATAAATATGTTTAAAGTTGAGGATAGGAAGGACCCAAGATGAGACTCTTGTCTACTGCTGGCTTGTTTTTCATCCGGTTCATTATTGAGCCCTCTGGAATTTCATTGTTGCTTGGGGGTTTAAATGGACTTGAATGGATCGCCCATACCTCCAAAATGCCACCCTGCAGCCTTGCAGAAGATGGGTTGCCCTAATGCCAGGCACTCAGTTTCCAGCTTTGGGAAGGAGCCCCAGATAAGCATTTTCCTGCACTTGTCTGGAGCACCTTGCTACTCCACTCCCTCAACACCATCCCCAAGGGCCACATCCTGCTCTGTTCACCTGTGTCCAGGGATTCAGTAGCAATCCTCAGGGTGGGTCTTAGAGTGATATTGGCAGCAGGTACCACTCCCAGTGATGCCAACTGCAACAGAGAGCTGATGACCTCAGATCACCACAGCCTGCCTCTCATGGCAGGATTTCTACCCTAAGGGGTTTGATTATGTAGAAGGCCTGATGTTAGCCAGTTTAAGAGATTGTGGACACTTGAAATGAGCCAGCCTTTCCAACAGAAGTGATGGGAATTCTCATTAGTTCTTCAACCAGTGCAAGGGAAGCCCATTGCAAGCTATACATCCCAGCCACTGAAAAAGAAAAAAAAAACACACATATACCTGGAATGACTGCAACTGGCCATTGTAAATTATACAAATGGCTTCACACATGGCTTTTCTTGAGTGAACAACAACTTTTTGACCTTCATATTTATTGACAACACCTAGGATCCCAGCAACATAACAGTTTACTGATTTATGTGATGTTAGGATAGTGCCAAATTGTCATCTTTTGGAACTCACAGGAGACACACTCATGCAGACCCTTATCCTCAAATGTGGTGCCAAGATGAGAAACATGCTAGTGAGTAGTGAGACGCTCACTTACATGCAGTTATTTATCTATTCTAGCATTCTTTCTGTGCAGTTTGCTATTCTCCCACCCTGACAGAGAAAGTAAAAATTACAGTGATTGCTGACATGAAAGTCAAAGCAGGTACCTGGCAGTTCTGGATCATTGCTTGCTCCTGTGGATCTCCATCTTGGCCACAATCCCCAAAACTTCAGGGAATATTCCATGGGTAGCAACACCTGCAGCTCCCAGTCTACGGAAGTTGGCATCAGATATGCACCAAACTTACATATCTGCCTCACTAAGAATGCAGTTATCCAATGCAGAGGTCCATCTCATGAGTTGAAGTAAGATGTCTCCACAGGCTCTTAGCTTGTTCTTTCAAGGCTCACTCACACTGCCCCCACCTGGATGCTCACAGCATCCCAGGCCATGCCTTGCCACTTTCTACATTGTCACATCATTCAGAACTTACCAGCTCACTATATCCCTGTCTTGTCTTGTGTCTTAGTGTAGACACAAATCCAGGCAGCTTGTCATATTTGTCAGCAGTGAATAGTCAAGGGGGTAGACATGTTGCTTTACAGCACCATGTCATGTCACTGTTACACCTACAGTGTGGCAGCAACGTACTCTGCAAAAACACTGTACATACTTCATCAACGCACAATGCAGTGAGCAGAGGAGAATGCATGAAATAACTTGTTGGGGATAACAGACAGAAACCCTCCATGAAACTTCCCCAAACTGACACAGCCAATTTTAGGTAAAATCCAGCTCATTTATGATGTTCCGCACCATAGAAATGGCAACTCTGCTTCACATTGTAAGGGTCATTGTGATTGATGATATCATGTAAAATGAGTGCTATAAGATATAATCATCATTTATAAAGTATGTGAGTGAATCTTTGAGCTAACAATTGAGGGAAGTTTTCATATAAAGTAAAGAGAAAGTCAGTAAAATTGCACCATAAAAGTACAATCTTCCCAAGTTACAGGAACATCTGTTGCTTTTTAAGACTGGTTTTAATTCATTCATTCTACTGTGAGATTAGTTCACACATATTCTGCAAAATATTTATAATCTGTTTATACTATCTTACTTGTGCATATGGAATGGAATAATTTTAGAAAATACAATCAATTTTTAAACCCATGACAATAGAAATAACAGGTGGAATCTTCCCAGGTCCTAACCAACATGGGCATCAATGAGTCAGTTGGTAGAATAGCGTTAGATTGGCATAAATAAGATTCTCAACACTGAGGAAAAAAATTTCAACTCTCCAACCAAGATTTCTACATTAAGGTGAGAATCTCATTAGTTAGTGGTGAGAAGCCTATTTGCATCTATTTGCATGCATTAACATGTCATTATTACCTAATCTTGTATCATTGACATGCAGTTTCCCATTCTTCTACCCACCAGTTACAAACTAGGCAGCAACGATTCTTGTCATGAAAGTTATAGCAGTATCTGGTGACTCCAGTTCTGAGGAAGGGTCACTGGATCCGAAACATTAACTCTGACTTTTTTCTTCACAGATGCTGCCAGACCTGCTGAGCTTTTCCAGAAACTTCTGTTTTTGTACCTGGTGACTCTAGTTTGTTGTTGGCTCCTCTGGGTCTTCAGTCACCAACCAAGTCTCAGAGCACATTCCATGGGAAATGATAAAAACCCACCCACCACCCACAGATGTTGGCATTTGACTCATCTCAATCTCAGTACATCTTCATGGCACATCTCCGACCCTTGGATCACTGGACCCGAAACGTTAACTCTGCTGTTTCCTTCACAGTTGCTGCCAGACCTGCTGAGCTTTTCCAGAAACTTTGTTTCTATTCCTTTTACAATACAGTTCTACACTTCAACAGTGCAGTGCACCAGTAACGAACATTTTAACATAGCTACATACAGGGTCAGCCACACATTTCCTGGATCTGACCAACGTCCACCTCAGGGTTGTTCACATATTCTCCTACTGCTTACTCACTTTGCACCTACTTTGGTGTTCACAGCATGTTTGCTCTGTTTGCCTTCCCTTACCTATTTGCACTTTGCCCCCTTAGCCAGAGCTTAAACGGTCATGGAATGCCTGTCTTGTCTTACCTTTTAGTGCAGGCACAAAGCCAGTCAGCCTGTCATTGTTGGCAGTTAAGGCTGTGGACAGGTTGCTGTATGATGCCGTCCAACATCACCATGTGCCAGCAGCATATGCAGCAAACACACTATATACGCATCAACCAAGCATCATGTCTCAAAGTCGAATGGGGTATAGTCCTTGGTCAGGCCAAGGGAGACACCGTTCAGTCAGGGAGTCACCCAGTAAGTGAAGGACAGCATCCACCCTCAGTTCAGGGTCAATCGGCCAGTGGAGGTGGGAGGGAAGTGGCGTTCACAGGACCTGTGTTACTACTTGGGGAAATGGGCCACAATCAGTGCTGTAGATCCAGTGCAACCAGGCCCAGGGGCTGAGCTAGCCAATTGAAGGTTGCACAAATATCAATCAGAGGTCTGGTCAATCATCTAGGAAAAGGAGTAGCATTTGCTAGCATGTACAATGTTGCCTTTCCTAGTTGATGGGCAGGGTGGAGGGGACAAGGTACCAGTCATTGTACAGCACTTAGAGTCTCCTGCTATATCTGTGAGACCTGGCTTGTGCTTCATTGATCAGAATAAAGCTCCTATGCCAAATTTCCATGGACAGGCATCCCATGGCCCTCTTTGTCAGAGTCCTCTGGGTCCCACTGTATGAAGGACTGTGCCAAATCATTATTTCTGAGTGATGTGAATACTGACTGCTCACTTTACTAAGGATATATTCTGTTTTCAATATTCCCCACACAGGTCCATTGGAAGTGTTACCAATGGATCCAGCCATTATCAGGGCTATCATCACTGTTGTTGAGGCACTATGAAGGTGCAGCAAAATGGAAAGGGAACAGATATTCCGCAAGCCCAGATTGGCACCAACCCTAGCTGAACTGCAGTGATGAGTACCTCAGTCTCTGGCAAGAAGGAAGATAGAACGAGAGGTGTACAGCTAATGAGGTGAGTTGTGAAGAATTACATGTGAAAAATGGATAGCACTCACAGAGAGAAATCATTGAGAAACTTGCCAAAATTGACATTGAGCCAACTTTGGGTAAAATTTACCCCAACGTTTTTGTACCAATTTTTATTGTTCATCTACATATCAGTGCCTCATGAAGACAATGAATTATGTCCTATATCTCTTGGAGTGAATTTAAATGGACAAACCCTAACAGCTTCTGTAGTTTCAGCTTGATTTAAAGCTGATAGATCAGAAAATGCATTGATTAATAGAGACAATCCAACAGTCCAAAAATTAATTTATGCATGCTGCCAACAAGTCTAAAATCCATATGGATATTTATTTTTGTTTCCAATCTGCATTATAACTAAAAAAAAGGTTAATGAAAGAAATACTAGGGACTACAATTGTACCTTTTTACTCCAATGAATACTGATATAACAAGCAACTGCAATAATTCATATGAAAAAGTTTGAAGAGATTCAATTATATATTTTAAGCCTGAATTATTTGATGCTTCAGATAAAGTATCACAAAGTGGTAGTATCATTGGGCAAGGAGAATATAGGAAGCAATGGATTTCATAAAACAGAGTCTGTGCAAACACACTTAATTCAAACAATGGATCATTATTATTTCAAAATAATTTATTTTTCATCTTTGCTGATACGCTGAAAAGTTTAAAATCTTGGTAATTTGGAAAACTTTGGGGCTACTTTGACCATCTTGATGCAGACATCAAGAATACCAGCAACAGCATGGTCCTTATGAGTCAAATAAGCAAATAGAACTACTTCATTTCCTTAATCCAGTTCAACTAACCATACTTTGCCATGAAGGTGGCCTCCCTCAAATCCACCCCATTCGTCACCCACCAGCCAAAAAATTACACTCGAGGTGGTAAGTAGCCTTTAAGTGACCGTTAAGTAGCTACTTAAGGGCCCCAATTGAGACAAAGTTGGGAAAGCCATCCAAGGCTGCTACCGCATCAACAAAATAACAGCAAGTTCAAGGGCAGGACGGAAGGCAACAGAAAAGTTTATTGCACAATTTGACAGGTGACCCCTGCCCCTGCAAGAGAACTGTTACATTCTGTCTATAATTATCCTATGTGGCCAAAGAATCTCAATCTTAGGAGATTTAAAGCACCAAATTAAACTTAGACAAAATGATGAAAAAATATGCAACAAACATCGATTTATCAAGACACAGAAAGAGGAATGTACATGACTGACAGTGAAATACACTTTCCTCCCCCATGCATGAAGGCACAGTAATTACCAAGATTATTTCTGCACTTGTCAGTGTTTTCTCTGACACTTTCTATTGATAATTGACAAAATGAAATGATTATACCAGTCGTAACTTGACATTTTCTGAAGCCATCACTGACTCTTATTATTTACATTACAACAACAACTAACAACCATTACAATCATATCTATTCACAAAAACTCACCCAGTTCCTATTATTTCAACAACAATGACAGATACTGTCTGAAGCAATGATAAAAATAGGAATACATTTGTCAACTGCAACATATCTACAAGGTTTCACGTTCTAACCAATGCTGCAAACTGGCATCAAAAAATTGCAAAACTATTGTCCTCAATTTTCCATGTAGTAGTTGATTTTCCAAGTCTTTCAAAGAATGATGGATGTGAAAATTTGCAGCAAATGCCCAACAAATGGATTTGACATTTAAAGAAAAAGTAGGGTCACCAACTGTTTACCAAAACTGCTTTATTTCACATAATTAGCACAGAGACACAAACAATATCATATTGCCTGTATTGAAATTAATAACCAGCATTGATAAATTTTCCAAATTAGTGAACATTTTCACATGCTTGTTCCTTATACGTTAAATCTGAAAACTGAAGATCTGAAATGTTTAACAACTAATGAATCCTTTTTCAAATGAAATTTAAAAAACACTGCAGATGCTGGAAATCTGGGCTAAAAATAGAAAGTGCTTTAGAAAATCCTTTTCATGTCCTGTTATTGAGTTGCTGGCAATGCCTGAATACTTTGTTACAATCTCCATCTTTACTGCAATAGCAAGTCTCTGGATACGATATTCAAGTGGGAGCCATTCCAGCAACACTATTGTTACCACATAAAATGCACCTATTTTTCTGATCCTGTACTGCTATTTGTGGAGATATAATAATTAAACTTGTTTTGCAACAACATGATACCTTCTTTCAATGGATAATTTCCAACAATAAGAAAGAATAGGAGAATCAAAAAGGTTCCATTTTTTATAGTCTGCATGAAAGTTCATTGATCTAAATGATCCTGTATGTGAAGATCAAATCAATGTGGAAAGGGAATTTTTTTTAAAATTACTGACAGAAATTCAGCGTATACAGAAAGAGAATTTCATTTGATTCAGTTACAACTATATTTGATTCAATTTCCTTGTGTATAGTTTTCCCTGGTGAGATACAATTGAGTTGTGCCAATGACCATTGCTAAGTGTCCCTTCTTTCAGTAAACTGTTCTGTTAATTGTTACAGCACAGAATCTATGATTTTCTGATTAAAAAATGAGTTACATGAGACTGTACCTCCTCATTTTGAAAATGCTCTCTGTTTCTACCCTGTTAAACTCCCTCAGAATCATCTATAAGATAACCTCACATTCTTCTAAACTCCAATAAATATAGGCACAACCTGCTCAATGTTTTCTCATATACCAATTTCTACATCCTATAACTACTGGATAATACATAGTTTTTTTTTGTTCGGCAGTTGACAAGCTGGATCTTAATAAGTCTGTTTTGGCATTTGTACAAAACAATGCCATATTATTTGGATTAAACTGTTTCTCATGAAGACCTGGTGTTTGATAGAGAGGGGTAAATATAACTGCAGAGTTAGGAAAACAACAAAGACATCCAATCCATAGAAATGTAATGTAATGCATTTGGCAGTCAAACAAGGCAAGAGAATATATGATAAATGGTAGGATCCAGAAAAGAAAACAGACAGCCTTGGAATGTATGACAGAGAACTTTGGAAGTAGCAGAACAGGTAGATTAGGTGGCCAAGAGCGCATATGGGATATGTTTCTTTAATAGCTAAGGCCTAGATTATGAGAGCATCAATATTATGCCAGAACTGTACAGAACACAGTTAGACAATGGTTGGGGTGCTGTGTCCAATTTAAGGTGCCACGTTGCATGGAGGATATGATCATACTATGTACAGTACTGAAAGAACTCAAAAGGATGCTGGCAGGGATGAAGGGCTTTAGCTATGTTGAAGGAATATACAGGCTGCAGTTGTTCTCTTTGGAACAGAAGAGGCTGAGATTACAAAATATTCAGTTTTTTTGGCCTTGTTAGGGTGAATTGGGAGGATCTATTTCAATTAACAGTTCAACAATTTTAGATTATTTTTGTTTGTTTTTTGTCCCCTTGTTTCTTTCTTAACTGCTTCACTTTACATTAGGAGCAGAAGTAAAACATTTGGGACGTCAAATGTGCTTGCCTCATCTGTCCTAAAAGGATATCCTCTAATTTTAAAACTGTATCCCCTTGTTCTGGACAAACCCACAAGACTGAATATTTCATTCACATTCACTTTCACAGCCTACACAGCCAATGGTAAAATCGGGAAGGTGGGGGGAGGGCCTTATAGCTTTTTTCAGCCCAACATGGACACAATTGTAATCTTTTGTGCTAAAATTCTGTCAATGTTTCACTGTTTATATACCCATTTCGATCCTTTAAATGTCCAACATGTGCGAATGACTCACGTGCTTACCCCATGATTGAAGCTGAATAATGTGTTGGCCTAAATCCCTTAGGATAAATGTTTGAAATTTTCATTAGTTTTATCATTTATAATTATCTAATGAGTCATTTTATTCATTGGCGCTTCCAACTCTACATACTAAATTCAAAATCTTCATTTACAAATCCCTGTGATCTTTCCTTGACCTACCTTTAGAACCTTCTGCAATGGTCCTAGTCACAATCCATATTCTGCCACCTTTAGACATTGCTACCTTCCTCTCCCACCCCACCCATCCTGATTTGTGTCTGTTGTTTATGTTTATTTGAAAGGCAAGTAGTTTGGTGCAGATATCTGGTTAACATTACAGGATAGGACATACCTAACAGTTTGCCTGAAATATACAAAATTGATCCTGTCTTCTCTAGAGTAATTCAATGTTAGAATTAGAAATAGAATTAGGTTTTATTGTCACATGTACTCAAGTGCAGGCATACATGTGACAAGTATAGTATACAGTGAAAAGTGTACAAAGTTGCCATAAGGGCAGCATGGTGGCTCAGTGGTTAGCACTGCAGCCTTGCAGCATCAGAGACCCATGTTCAATTCTGCCCTCTGTGTGGAGTTTGAATGTTCCTCCTTTGTCTGTTTGGATTTCCTCCGGGTTCTCTGGTGTCCTCCCACAGTCCAAAGATAGGCAGGTTAGCCATTGGAAATGTGGGGTTACGGGGATGGGATGGGGTGGGTCTGGGTGGGAAGCTCTTTGGAGGGTTAATATGGGCCAAATGACCTGCTTCCACAGTTGGATTCTATGATTTCTGGCACCAGCCTAGGTACCTAGGTACAAAACCTTAGGTATAAATTAGAGAAATAAAATTAAATGTTCAGCATTGCAGTCCTGAGAAAGAGAGACAAAAAATAAAGGCAGACAGAGCAGATGGGTCCCCAGTGGACTTCACCTCCAGGCTGTGAGACTGCACTGGGCTTCACCTCAAAACTGGGAGTCCCACTTTGAGTCCATGCTGAGCTTCACCTCGAATCCGCGCTGGTTCAACTCACTCTCACCGATGCCATCCAAGGACGGGCGATAAGGAAAATAAATGCATGAAAACAGAAAAAAAGTAAAGGAAGGGATGGAGTGGAGGAGTCCGGCTCAGGAGCCATTCTCCGCTGCTATCTTGGATATTTTGCATGAATACTTTACAATGTTCTCTGCAATGTGTAGTTTAATCCAATCATTGTCAGATAAGAATTCGTGGTGCTTCTGTTATTGAGTAGTACAACTGTGGAATGTGCTAATCATGTGAGAATATTTGTTGGCGTGGAATGACCAAATAATTCACTTGACACCCAGAAGTTCACTTCCAGCATCAAAGAGTTTATTGAAATTACACCGGTAGGAAGAAACCCTCTGATAATCCAGAGAGGTTTTCACTGCACATAGGAAAACACACATTTTTATACATTTGTTCCATGCCACCTTTAACATTTACAACCCAATCTTATTCTTAATTAATTACATATGTTTCCAATTAAGCTAATCATATGACTGAACTGCTAGAGATGGACAGGTTTATGGTCAACCCCCAGTCCTCCATGGTCTCATGATGTTTCCCAGCCTGTCTTATCTCCCTTCTTGGGACTTTTCACAGTGGACAGTGTATTCAAGTAGATTCCTGCTCAAACATTTGCCAACTGTACTGTGTTAGCTGCCAATTAATTAGATAACTGCCTTTCACTTAAGGATCTTTTAAATTCCTTACACAAAGGAAACACAAAAGGATATTGATTCCCCCTCCACCGACACCCTCATCCGCCTAGCCGAACTCGTCCTCACCCTCAACAACTTTTCTTTCAATTCCTCCCACTTCCTACAGACAAAGTGGGTGGCCACGGGTACCCGCATGGGCCCAAGCTATGCCTGCCTCTTTGTAGGTTATGTGGAACAATCCCTCTTCCGTACCTACACTGGCCCTAAACCCCACCTCTTCCTCCGTTACATTGATGACTGCATCGGCGCCGCCTCGTGCTCCCACGAGGAGCTCGAACAGTTCATCCAATTCACCAACACCTTCCACCCCAACCTGAAGTTCACCTGGACCATCTCCAACACTTCTCTCTCCTTCCTGGACCTCTCTGTCTCCATCTCGGGCAACCACCTAGAGACAGATGTCCATTTCAAGCCCACTGACTCCCACAGCTACCTGGAATACACCTCCTCCCACCCACCCTCCTGCAAAAATGCCATCCCCTATTCCCAATTCCTTC
>JAHRHZ010000049.1:23995619-24076693 GCA_024137785.1 Ginglymostoma cirratum
TCAGCCTTCCTGCTCCTCTGATGCTGCTTGGCCTGCTGTGTTCATCCAGCTCTACACCTTGTTATCTCAGATTCTCCAGCATCTGCAGTTCCTACTTACTCCAAAAATCCTAGGTGTTGTGCTATTTCAAACTTTTGTCTGTAACATGCTGTATGAACGAAAACAAAACTGCATCTTGTTCATCTAGCTTGAGAAATGTTAGACAGTTTGATATTTATCTCCCAGAGTTAAACCCTTGAAAACAACACAACTGAAAGAGCCAAGATCGATTTGATTGCTGTGTGCAACAGAAACATAAAATGAAGTTCAAACTGAGCTACAGCTTACACTGAACTGGCTGTAGAGATTTTGGACAACACAAACCAGAACTAAATTAAGCATTAGAAAAATCAAATATTTAGTAAATACTAAATATATGATCTGATTAAAATAATAAAGGATATTAAAAAGCTAAATTAAATACATATGTTACCTTAAATGTAAGAATATCAAGTATGGTTCTGTCAATTTAGCTTAGAATTTCCTTTGTGTACAGTAGCAATGTACAAATCAAGATTTTAAAAAAGATACAAATGAAAATAATGGACATAAAATGCCAAGAAACTACAGCAAATCTACAAAAGAATTAGTATTCGGTAATTATTTGATAGATATGAGAATTTTTTTAATAGACAAATTTCAGTATCTCTGGTCCTCATGGTCAGTCCTCTAAATCTATTCAGCTGAAAAAGAGATTATCGTCATTGGACCATATGTCACATCAGATTCTGTTTCACATCTGAATGAATCGTTTTAGGAAAAATGAAAATATTTTTCCCTAAATTGATGCAAACTGTTCCATTAGAATAATTGTTTCTGGCAGTTTCCGTGGTGAAGCACTACTAAGTGTTATTAAAATTTCCAGGATTGGGTAGCATTCAGTTTATGTTATCTGACTTGCTCTAAATGGCTAGTAATCTTCGAAAATTTAATTTGAATATGCAATAATATTTTTAGAGTGGACATATCTGACCTGATAGTTTGAAATGAAAAGTTAATGTGGCATATTTTGATGTACCTTTACTGGTTTGTTGCTTTTATTCGACTTTCATAGAGGTTCAATTGATATCTTTTAATGGAACTTATTCACTTGGTGTGTATACGTCCAAATTAATGATGACAAAGCAAGGTAAACTGCTCCACTCTGCATCTAATGACAGACTATATGAACAGGAATAGGCTGTTGGATAGGGATTTTAAACAGGTGTCTTGAGTCCTGTGTTCAGTAGCCCAAATGAAACTTTATTTGGAATTCTTTACCAATGCGCCATGGAAGAGGTCACTGGAAACAGACTCGAAGATACTCCCCTGGGCTGCGTTGGTAGGGAGCTCTGAATAAAGCTCGACTTGTTCTGCTGAACATAGGACTTGACACCTCTTTAAAAATACATCTCCAACAATTGGTGCAGGAAGCAGGGTTGTACACTGGTCCACGATCGACTGTGTGGGCCCTAATTGGGTTAGTATGTTTAACATTACCAGCCTTTATTAATCCTGTAGTCCATCCTGGCCGTAAGTTGTGGTACAAAAAAAAAAGGGAGAGAAGGAAATTGTGCCGTGTGTAGTGGACTATCAATGGAGTACATCCATACCAGGAACAGGAAAGAGCAACCCCCGACCCACCACCACCCCCCCCACAACCCAACCCCACAGCAGGACACTTAGGCAGGAAGCGGGAAGGGGATTACAAGACAAAACGTGGGAGGGCACACAAGAAACTTTGAAGAGTAAGAAGAGAAGAAACTTTACATTAAGGAACTTAAGGAATGGGAGGGGGAGTTGAAATGGTTCGCGACTGGGAGGTGCAGTCGTTTGTCGTGAACTGAGTGTAGGTGTTCCACAAAGCAGTCTCCAAGCCTCCGCACTCCTTGGACGACATGTCCATCCTGGGTCTCCTCCAGTGCCACAACGATGCCACCCGAAGGTTGCAGGAACAGCACCTCATATTTTGCTTGGGAACCCTGCAGCCCAATGGTTTCAATGTGGACTTCACAAGCTTTAAAGTCTCCCCTCCCCCGACCGCATCCCAAAACCAGCCCAGCTCGTCCTCGCCTCCCCAACCTGTCCACCCTTCCTCCCACCTATCCACTCCCCCCACCTCAAGCCCCAACCCCACCTCCTACCTACCAGTCTCATCCCATCTCCTTGACCTGTCCGTCCTCCCTGGGCTGACCTATCCCCACCCTAACTCCCCACCTACACTCACATTAATTGGCTTCATCCCTGCCTCTTTGAGCTGTCTGTCTCCTCTCCAACTATCTGCGCCTTTATCCATCTTTCATCCACCTCCCCACTCTCTCTATTTATTTCAGAATCCCCTTCCCCTCCCCCATTTCTGAAGAAGTGTCCAGACCCGAAACGTCAGCTTTCCTGCTCCTCTGATGCTGCTTGGCCTGCTGTGTTCATCCAGCTCTACACCTTGTTATCTAAGAAATAGGATAGATTGTTTTGGAAGAAATTAATTGATACCTGTTAGCACATCAACACTGCAGGAGCTATACAGAAATGAAACTTGAGTCAGTTGTTGTCATTTTTGAATTTGGAATCATTTTGAAAAAAGAAAATCAAATATAATCTAGCAAGTTATGTTTGAGACAACTGTATGTTCTTTTTGTATAAGAAAGTCCAAACAAATGAAATTTGGTCATGCTTGAAACCACACAATAGTAATATTTGTTTGTCTCTTTTAAAACAATTGCAAAAACACGCTTCATTTTGCATTATGCTCTGGACAGTAAAGTTTTTCCACAGTTCCTGAATCAGCTATAATGGTAATTAATGGGGCCACTTTTAGAATAAAGGGATAGTAACAAAAAAAAGTGACACAGTATCAAATGGAAGTGGGAATGACTCACTTTGGTCATTGTTAAATGGAATATATTCAATGAAATCAAAGTGTAGATAGAATTACACAATTAACACTTTTCTCTTGCCCTTGCCTGTGATTTTTTTGAAAGGCAATTGAATTGGCTGATTTGGCAACCACTTGGAGCACTGGATCAGGTAAGGAGGATACACAGGCACCTTTCAGCAACTTTTGATCTTTTGAAAAGATCACCTGAAAGTCAAGCGTGTGTAGCATGATTTTGTGAAACCATTGTAAGTGTGCAGAGGTGATTGTTAAATCTGAAATAACTAACATGCAGGAATGTACAGCAAAAATGCACTGAAAACTGCATTTTTCTCAGACATGTACACTAACTTGACAAAATGGTTAGTATGGCCTGGAAGAGTGAAAAAACATAGTTTAAATGATAAGACACTGACACACAATCCATAGAGAAACTGACTTTTGGTATTGGTGAGAAGGAGGTAAAATTTGTAATTGGAGACAAAGAAGGAAAATACTAAAGAAATATCCAAAGTTGGATAAAAATGAAGGAAGAGCTGGAGCATCTTTTAAGCCCATGCATAATCTTACACCATTTAAGCATGAGCCAATCTTAAACTTTACCCTTTGTATAATCAGCTTGTGATCATTGACAACATGAATGTGCTTCAAATTGATACCTTCAAAACACACTATTAAGGGTTAATTGTTAACAGCTAAATGGACATGATAATGAACAATTGAAATGAAGTTGAAAAGTAGGCAGCAAAGGTTCAGAAAACAGGCATCGTTGCCTGGGTCAATGCTGTAAAATGTAGGTCTGCTTGTGCCTAGACCAAGGGCCTAAAAGGGGTTTGCCAGAACTACCCATATCTGAAGAGAATTGTTAATTGAGGCAGCAGTCTCTACAGTCAGAATCACAGCCTTTGTACTCCTGGTAACCTGATAAGATAATGACATGCCTCATAGAAGACTTAGTGGGAAAGAAAAAACTTGTTATTCAGTGAAGTGTAAAAGGAAAAATCCGATCCCACCATAATCAAAGGGGTCTTAAATAATTGCTATTACATATTATACATGTAATACTGCAATTACAAATGAAACTAACAAACTAACGTTGAGGAGTTTAGCTGAATTTGTTTAAGCAAATGGCTGTCAACAGTAGAGAGAAGTCCCCATCCCATCAGCAGGGGGGTTGAATGACAAATGATGTAAACACCAAGGATCGGAGGACGTAAGAAGAATGGTATAAACAGATAGCCTTGTGAAAGGATACCAGAAAATTAATAACATTGTAAAGGGGCAATTGCAAAACATTAGTTAGTCATTCTGACCTCAGGAAAACAAACAATTACAGCTTCACAAGATACCAAACAGCACCCACTCAGTATGATGCAGCTGACAAGTATCTGGGGAAGGGCAGAATGGTCAAAAGGGTGGTGACAAGTGCTGATGTCAATGTTACATATAACCATTGTAATGCAGAATGTACAGATATCCTATACTTTATTGGGAGAGGGGGAATGTCTTAGAGTTTGTTTCCAGAGGCCTCTCCCAGGTTGCACGGCAAGAAGATCTGAATAAAGATCGATTTGTGTTGCTGAACATGGGACTCATACTCCTCTTTAAAATGTTCCTATTCAAAGGCTATTTAACCCTAGGAACCTGTTTCAACATTAAATGAAATCAGGGCTGATCTGAGATCTAATTCTATAAACCTGCCTTTGCCCCATAGGACTTAATACGTTTAGTCAACAAATGTCTATTAATCTTGGATTTAAAATGAACAATTTAGCTAGCATCAATTGTCATGTGTCAAAGGATTTATAGATAAGTTGCATGTTTCTAAGTTATTCAGAACAATGCACTAACAACGTGCATTATCTCAAAACCCAGAGAACTCATGATATCTTCTTTTCTCATTCTAGACTCCCTTTGTAATTGTGGATAAAACGGATAAATAGTATGAAATTATACTGAATCAAAGCTGCCTGATTCATGTCACAGAGTTTAATAAACAGAGTGAATGTTAGAATTTGGTCCACTCTGATTTTTGGGCATGGAGTTTCAATTCTTGGCCTGCTCACACCAATTGAAATTGAGGGGAGCTGGAGGCAATTTTCGACAATGGACCTCATTAACAGCAGCATTGGGTTGAGATGCTTCAGTGCTGCTCCATGCTCTTCATCCAGTTTGCCGTGTACATCCAAGACGGCACAACAGCGAAGATCACATTCTCCAGGTAGGTCAATTCTCTCAGTGGCCTACTGTCTATTAAAGGGAGGCTGCTCTCCTGAATTCATGGCTGTTGGAAAATCATTTTGAATCATTGAAAGGAGGCAATGTTTTCATCGATGTGAAAAAAAAACTACAAGCCTTCACCTGAAAAGAAATAGAGTAGCTTGCCCAAGAGGTGAATACCCAGAGTTTGCCTTCACAGACCTAGCAGCAATGCAGGAAGAAATAAAATGATTTCACACAGGTAATTCAAGGTGGGTGAATGCCATCTTCACAAAACATTCATGAATAATTCACCAACAAATTTTCACTGCTCAAAGCATCCACATATCCACCATGCACAGAGCAGCAATCCCTGGAACTCCGGATTTGAGTCTAACATTCATATATTCCACTTCACCCCACAGTATTTCAATGTTGTCAGCATTAGATCCAGCTCTTGCTTTCTCCATAACCTAATCATGGTGCCATATATTCACTTACAATCTGTTCCCTCTCTTGCAGGAGAAGATAATACAAAACATGAGGGTGAGGTGGAGGACTGGAGGGAGAAGATGGTTACTTGACAAATATATCGCCTGAACTCCCTGGACAAAGTGGTCCAAAATGTCATGGAACCAGAGTCAATGTAACCTCTGACATCTGGCATATCAAAGTTTGTCCAGGGTGATAGAAAGTGAGGTCAGAATTTTACCAGCATCTGAACGATGTGGGCTAAGGAGAGATGATTCTATGGTGGAATTGGGTGAGATGTTCATTATGATGCTGATGTCATCTCACCACAACGTCCTCACTTTGTTCAAGTCATAGATCATAGAATCCCTACAGTGTGGAAACAGGCCCTTTGGCCCGACAAGTCCACACCGACCCTTGGCGCATCCCACCCAGACCCATCCCCCTATAACCCACCTAAGCTACACATCCCTGAATGCTACAGGCAATTTAGCATGGCCAATCCACCTAACCTTTGGACTGTGGGAGGAAAACAGAGCACATGGAGAAAACCAACACAGACATGAGGAGAATGTGCAAACTCCACACAGACAGTCGCCCAAGGGTGGAATCAAACCCAGGTCCCTGGTGCTGTGAGGCAGCAGTGCTAATCACTGAGCCACCATAGAACATAGAACATTGAACAGTACAGCACAGTACAGGCCCTTCGGTCCACCATGTTGTGCCGAACTTTTACCCGAAACCTAAGGTCTATCTAACCTCCACCACTACCTTATACATGCATCCATATGCCTATCTAATAGCCGCTTAAATGCCCCTAATGAGGCCAACTCCACTATACTCTCCGGCAATGTATTCCACGCCCCTACCACTCTCTGAGTAAAGAACCTACCTCTGACATCTCCCCAATATCTACCTCCTTTCACTTTAAAACTACGTCCCCTCGTAAAAGCTACCTCCACCCGAGGAAAAAGTCTCTGGCTGTCTACCCTATCTATACCTCTGATCATTTTGTACACCTCTATCAAGTCACCTCTCATCCTTTGTCATTCTAAAGAGAAAAGTCCTAGCTCTCTCAACCTTCCCTCCATTCCAGGCAACATCCTGGTAAATCTCCTCTGCACCTTATCCAACGCTTCCACATCTTTCCTGTAATGAGGTGACCAGAACTGGACACAATACTCCAGATGTGGCCAAACTAGGCTTTTGTATAGCTGGAGCATAACTTCACGGCTCTTGCACTCAATCCCTCTATTAATGAAAGCTAACACACCATATGCCTTCTTAACAACTCTATCTACCTGGGTGGCAGCTTTCAGGGAACTGGGAACATGAACCCCAAGATCCCTCTGCTCGTCCACACTGCTAAGAATCTTTCCGTTAACCCTGTATTCTGCTTTCAAGTTTGTCCTTCCAAAATGAATCACCTCACACTTTTCAGGGTTAAACTCCATCTGCCACTTCTCAGCCCAGCTCTGCATCCTATCAATGTCCGTTTGTAACCTAGAACAGCCCTCCACACTGTCCACAATGTGACCCACCTTCGTATCGTCCGCGATCTTGCTAATCCACCCTTCCACTCCTTCATCCAAATTATTTACAAAAATCACAAATAGAATAGAAATACACCACTCGTAACTGAGCACCATGTTGAATATTTTCCGTCCACTACCACCCTCTGTCTTCTAAGGGTCAGCCAATTCTGAATCCAATCTGCCACATTTCCCCCTATCCCATGTCTCCTTACCTTCTGCATGAGCCTACCATGGGGAACCTTATCAAACGCCTTACTTAAATCCATGTATACCACATCCACTGCTCTACCTTCATCCATGTGTTTGGTCACCTGTTCAAAGAATTCAGTAAGGTTTGTGAGGCATGATCTACCACTCACAAATCCATGCTGACTATCACGAATCAAACTCTGCCTTTCCGAGTGATCATAAAAACAAACATTGATTTATTACAGTCGAGGACAACGTCCTCATCCTCCAGCCAAGAATCAAACACGCTTCGTCGGGAAGGATCCAGTTACCATGTGATGAGACTCTCACCAGGGAGCAGTGAGCTCCCAATTGATGCTCTTTAATGCTTTTAAATGCCTTGTTAACAGCCCAAATCACCAGGGGTTGTGATCTTACCAAATTTGCCACACAAGCTTTCTGGTGGGAAAACTTGAGATGGAAACCAAAGCAGGTCCTTGGAGGGTCCAACTCAGTGCTTTCTCCAAGACTAAATCATATACCCAGTAGTTTCACATAACACCTTTACCGAATCAGGAACAGACACGGGGTGTTGAACGTTCCTGCTTATGGAAGGAAAGTGAAGCTTTGAGATAGCTTTCAACTACTCAGATCCTATCAGGTCTGACTCAATGTATGAGAAAGGTGTAAACCTTAAAAACTGAGACCTGTCAGAATCACCATCAAGAAAAAGCTCTTTGTTGGAAGAGAATGAAGTCCTGGTGGTGACTGTCACTGCATTAAGGAGTAAATACTGTAAATGATTCATAAAATGTCCCTAAATTAGTAAAGTGCCACTGGAGCTAATGATGCCTTGGGGTTGATGTTGTATGAATTCGTACTTTGCTTCTTGTCAGTTACTACAGCATGAATTAGAATTAGCTTTATTGTCACATGTACTCAAATGAGTACAGTCGAAAGTTTACAAGTCACTACATTATGGTGCCATCTTAGAACGTAGGTACAGATTCTTAAGTACAAATTAGAGTCATAGAGTCATAGAGCTGTACAACATGGAAACAGACCATTTGGTCCGACTCGTCCATGCTGACCAAATATACTAAATAAATCTACTCCCATTTACTAGCATTTGGCCCACATCCCTCTACACCCTTCCTATTCATATTCCCATCCAGATGCCTTTTAACTGTTGTAATTGTACCCGTATACAGCATTTCCTCTGGCAGCTCATTCCATACATGCACCACCCTCTGTGTGAAAAAGTTGCCCCTTGGGTCCCTTTGAAATCTTTGCCCTCTCACCTTAAATGTATGGTCTGTAGTTTTGGACTCCCCTACCCTGAGAAAAAGACATTGGCTATTCACCCTATCCATGCCCCTCATGATTTTATAAACTTCTATAAGGTCGCCCCTCAGCCTCCGACACTCCAGAGAAAATAGCTCCAGTCTATTCAGCCTCTCCCTGTAGCTCAAACCCTCCAAACCTGGCAGCATCCTTGCCAATCTTTTCTGAACCCTTTCTAGTTTCACAACATCCTTCCGAAAGCAGGGAGATCTGAAGTGAATGCAGTATCCCAAAAAAAATTAGAAAACCAAAGAAATGTGAAGTCCAGCATTACAGATCACAGGAATAAATTAGAAAAATACAGAAATAAAAGGTTCAGGATGCCAGTCCTTCCCAACCAATCCATGCTGGCACCTAGCCTCTTGTCTAGCCCTTGACTCTAGACCACGCTGGGCTTCACTTCAAAGCTCTCAAGGCCAGGAGACTACTCTGGAATCATCTCAAGAATGGAGGTCCACACTGAGGCCAAGTTGGGCCAAGAGATCACCATACTGGGCTGAGGGACCACCACGCCGGTCCTGAAGACTGCCACGCTGGGCCAAGAGACTGCCATGCCAGGCTGAGACACCACTGTGACAGTCCACCAAGAGGCCACCACACTAGGTCTGTGCTGAGGCCGGGAGTTCAGGAAATTGTCAAGAAGAAAGAAGGGAAAAAAAAACTAAAGTGAAAGGAAAAGAAAAACAAAACAAAGAAATGGACGGAGCGGACAAGCTCTGGCTGAGCAGTCTACTTTGCCACCATCTTGAAATATTTATGGAATACTCATCCTGAATGTGAACACTGTTTCTTTAACTTGGTGAACCAATGAGCATGAACTGATGACGGTTCCAACTTCTTGTTCTATATAAGAACTGCACTGGGATTGGGCAATAACGTAACACTACGACTACTGATCAGTGATTTTGTGATGAAAGGTGGACTGGATACGCTTAGCTTTATGAATTTGCAATAAATAATTCAACTTGAATGCACAGTGAAAACAGGGACCCACTGCGTATCCCTTGAAACATTTCCAAAATAGGGAAACGTGGACCTTCACTTGAGAACACCTACAGCAGGCAATTCCAGGATGCAGTGGTATAAGGAGCAAGAGGGAAGAAACTGGTTCAGGAAATCATTCTCATGTCCGTGCAGGCAGGAGTGTGGGGGTCACCATTAAGAGAGGCCCAGAATGGTGCTACATGGTAACAGCCATGCTCTACACTCACACTATTTCTTTTTCTATCTTGCATGATGTAATTAATAGAAAGGGTTATGAACTTGACATGTAACAAATATTCCCTCATATGTGAAATAATACATTCTTTAAGTTATGTTCAAATTACAAGAACAATTGTCATTTAAAGTTGGAGAGGTTCATTGTTCCTTAAGGTGACCCATCAGATGAAGGGTCTAGGCCCGAAATGTCAGCCTTCCTGCTCCTATGATGCTGCTTGGCCTGCTGTGTCCATCCAGCTCTACACCTTGAATCAGTATATGAATAGGAAGGATTTAGAGGGATAAGGGCCAAATGCTGGCAAACAGGAATAGATCAATTTAGGATATCTGTTCAACATGAACTAGTTGGACCAAAGGGTCTGTTTCCACGCGGTACACCTCTATGAATCTAAAACTCAGCCTGAATGTAAGTTGGTACAAACATTCATATTTCACCCCTGACTTAGAGTCACTGCCAACCTCCACTGATAGGCAAAGTATGAAGAGTTTTGAGGCACTTCTGAGGAAGGGTCACCAGACCCAAAATATTAACTCTGATTTTTTTCTTCACAGATGCTGCCAGACCTGCTGAGCTTTTCCAGCAGCTTCTGTTTTTGTTCCTGATTTACAGCATCTGCACTCTTTTGTTTTGGTTTTTATGAAGAATTTGTGTTGCTTGTGTTTGAATAAATCTGATGATAATGTGTTACTAAATGAATCTGTGGTTACAAACTAAAGCCTCTCAGTATTTGCTTACACTGTAAAATTAAACAGCAAATTTTAATCAGTTTAACTTAAGCTTCTATCAAGTTTGCCAGAATCTTGCAAAAATTAATTGGAACTAGGGAAGTGTCAAGTTGTATGTCACTTAGCTGTGGAATGTGGGGTGGAATATCTACATTTATCCTGTCCATCTGGGTTTATTGTGGACGTTTGGACAAATTTATGGTGAAAAGTTTCGAGAACCCCACAAAAATTAACAGCGTGTGTGTCCAACTTACCATGAAGCAACCTGATCGATAATAAAATTTACCCAGAAAATTTTAACTTCTTTCATTATGTAAATTTGTGTCTTGTTGTGGTGTTTGAAGTTTGAGGATTCAAACATCATTCCACGATTTTAGCACTAAATCACTCTAGCTAGCACTGATGCATGCTTCAAATTGGAGCTTATTATGGCATGTTATTACACTTGGGTTATCACATCCTGCCTTTTCATAACTGAGGTAGACATATTAGAATAAATTGTAACTCAATTTCATTGATCTGAAACATTTTGTGGCAAGATAAAGATCAAATTGTCAGGAAAAAACTGAGGTGTCTATAATAAGTCTTTCAATATTGTTATGTTGACGTTGTTATTTTGTTGTTTTGACATTGTCATATAAGAAAATAATTAAAATAAATGCAAATAATATTTTGTTTGTCTCATCACTGCATTTTCTGCGCAGCTAAAATAACTTTCTCCACTATGAATTTCACTCACCTATTTAATTTGCAGAGATCAGCGATAAATTAACTACAGATAAATCTTAAAGATAATGAAGCTTGGTGAAAGTTATCCCTCAAGCATTATCTCATGTATGCTCTGAATGTTCAACTGAGTTTCAATAACAATGTATCATTATTATATAATGCCTTTATTGTAATAAAAAAACTCCTAAGACACGTCATACCACTATAAATGACAAAAGCCCTCATACAGAACATCTTTTCCGGATAAGTTAGTAAATGTTCAAAACACACAAACATGTAAAGTACAGGCAGCCTTGTGAGGATATTAATCACTGTGTAGAACGAAGACCCATGTGAACTACTTGGTGTTGTATGAGGTAATGGTTCTGAAAGGGTTAACGTTGGAGACCAAATTAAGCTCAACGCAATCTATTGATGTCATACAGTCTAGGGTGGGGAGGTGAGGAACCACTCAAGATTCTGAGCAAGACATGTGACATTGTTATTTCCTAATGATTTTGCTAATTATATCTAATGAGCCAATGTAACAGTACATATTGTTACAGCTATACCTTGTTCAGCCAAGTGCCTCTTCCTGTTAAGACTCACTAGTGCTTCATCCCTTATCATTGTTAACCATAAGGCTTTACACTTATAGGAGGGAAGATGGGTGACGTACTCTATCCTAACCATTAGCTGGTAGTCATTGGTTCAGCAGCACTTGGGAACAATTAAGTCACCCTCAGAAAACTAACTCCAAATAGCAACTATATTTTGCTTTGTATGAGAACTATCATCACAGAAACTGCAACATGACTGTTCCATGAAATTACATTAGGCACCTATGCTACCAATTGCTGCATGAACAGGCTTAGGAGTCCCATCCAATGGTTACACAATTTTTCAAATAGAATTGCTTGGTTGACTCAATTATGCCACCTGGTGGTATCTTTGACATTCTAAACCAATCAGAACAACTGGAGCCTTAAATTAATCCAGAAGCAGGTGTCAAAATATTGCAGAAAGCTTTGAGAAAATAAAATCTTAAAGTAAGACAAGTTATATAATCATTATATTTATTAAATTTACAAAGTAGCCCAAATTGAGTCGGCAGTAGAGCCCTTCATTGCACTTAGTGGGTCCAATATTAACTTTGTGGTGGAAAGAGAGCTGGAGACGGATGTATCAGAAACCCAGAGGTAGGGATTTTAATAAACAGTTTTGTCTTGTGCAATATCACTGGAAATTTACAAGCAATCATGCAACCCATGAGTCTTATTTCTATGTAAGGTTATCTCAAAATTAATCTAAACTAAGTTAGCAAACAACAGCAAATAATTTGAAAAATATTACCATTTGTGCAAAGTAAAATGGACTCCTGAGTCTCAGACTCTCAGTATGTAGCTGGGTGCCTGTATTCTGAGAGATACGAGTGATCATCCAACCATTAGCTCAAACCTGAAGGACTCATCGCAAATTGTTTTCATTCATAGTCATAACCTTTGCATGAAACTGCATCATGACTTGAAAATGTGTCAGATGCTGCTGCATATTCTTTGCTGAATAAACCAATTTTCTTACTTAAGACAAGCTTCTACTGGGACCCCGTAATAAATCTGTAATTCTCCCTTTTAGCCACACAAAGCATTACCTTCTTCTTGAATGTATCATGAATAGGTACTGTGCTGCAAATGTATGTGTTTCAACAACATACTCTAATGTAACCAATCATTACATTTCATCTATGAAATGTTTACGCCGTTGGGCTGTAGGCTCCCGAGGTGGAAGATGAGGTGTTACTCCTCCAGTTTGCCTGGGTGATGCGTCCATCCTGGGCCTCCTCCAGTCATTGTGACACTGGAGGAGGCCCAGCATGGACATGTCACCCAGGGAGTGGGAGGGGTTGTTAAAATGGTTGGCAGTCAGAAGGTGTTGCCGTTTGTCGCGTGCAGAACGCAGGTGCTCTATGAAATGGTCTCTAAGTCTAGGTTTATACTCATTGATATGAAGGAGGCCACATCGGGAGCTATGGATACGGTAAACCAAATTGACAGATGTACAGGTGAACCCATGTCTGACACGGCAGCCTCTTCACTATGGACTTCCAATCCCTGTACACTTGTATCCCCCACGCAGATGGCCTAAAAGCCCTCTGCTTCTTCCTCTCTCCCAGGTCCAACCAGTCCTCCTCCACTGACACGCTCATCTGCTTAACAGAACTTGTCCTTACCCTTAACAACTTCTCCTTTAAGTCCTTCCACTTCCTACAGACTAAAGGGGTGGCCACGGGCACCTGCATGGGACCAAGCTATGCCTGCATCTTCATAGGATACATGGAACAGTCCCTTTTCCGCTGTTACTCTGGCATAATCCCCACCTCTTCCTCCACTACATTGATGACTGCATCGGTGCTGCCTCGTGCTCCCACAAGGAGCTTGAACAGTTCATCAATTTTTACTAATGCCTTTCACTCCAACCTCAAATTCACCTGGACCATCTCCATCTCCATCTCCATATCCATCAACAGATGGATACCTCCATCTCCTTCCTGGACCTCTCCCTCCCCATCTCTGGTGACTGCCTTGAAACTGACATCTATTTCAAGCCCACCGACTCCCACAGCTACCTGCACTACACCTCCTCTCACCCGCCTTCCTGCAAGAATGCTATCCCCTATTCCCAATTCCTCCGCCTCTGCCATATCTGCTCCCAAGATGGGGCATTCCACTCCCGAACATCCCACATGTCCTCTGATTTCAAGGACTGCAACTTGCCCCCCTCCAGTGATCGAAAATGCTTTTGACCACATCTCTTGCATTTTCTGCACTTCTGCCCTCACATCCCCTCCCCCCATAAAATAAAGACAGAATTCCCCCTTGTCCTCATATACCGTCCCACCAACCTCTGCATCCAGCGTATCATTCTCCACCACCTACAATCCGATCCCACGACCAAAGAGATATTTCCCTCCCCTTCCCTATCTGCCTTTCGTACGGATCACTCTCTCTGCAACTCCCTTGTCTGTTCCATACTCCCCACTAACCCCACCACCCCTGGCACTTTTCCCTGCAACTGCAGAAGTGGTACACCTGCCCCTACACCTCGCCCCTCACCTCCATTCAAGGCCCAAAACAAACCTTTCATATCAGACAGGGGTTCATCTGCACATCCGTCAACTTGGTCTGCTGTATCCGCTGTTCCTGATGCGGCTTCCTCTACGTCAGTGAGACCAAGCGTAGACCATTTTGTAGAGCATCTGCACTCTGTACGCGACAAACAACAACACCTTCATGTACCAACCATTTTAACTCCCCCTCCAACTCCCTGGATGACATGTCCATCCTGGGTCTCCTCCAGTGTCACTATGACACCACCCGCAAAACAGAGGAGCAGCACCTCATATTCCTACTTGAGAGCCTACAGCCTGATGGCCTCACCACAAAATTCATCAGTTTTAAATCTCCCCACCCATGGCCTTATCCCTTGTACAATCCTTCCTCCTTGACCTGACACAACCTGTCCATCTTCTCTCCCACCCAGAGATAGTAAGAATTGCTGATGCTGGAGTCAGAGACAACACGGTGTGGAGCTGGAGGAACACAGCAGGCCAGGCAGCATCAGAGGAGCAGGAAAGTTGACGTTTCTGAAGAAGTTGACCCTTCTGAAGAAGGGTCCTGACCTGAAACATCAGCTTTTCTGCTCCTCTGATGCTGCCTGGCCTGCTGTGTTCCTCCAGCTCCACACTGAGTTATCTCTTCTTTCCCATCTATCCACTCCATCCATCCCATTGCCCAATCCCCACTGCTCCCTACCTGCACTCACCTATTACCATCCCACCTACCTTCCCCAGCCCTACCCCTCCTCTCTCTATTTATTTCTGAGCTTCTGAGGTTCTGAACAATATGTAATGGAATCTACAAGGGAGGAAGCTATCCTAGATCTAGTCCTTTGTAATGAGACAGGAATAATTAATGGTCTCACAGTTAGGGATCCTCTCGGAAGGAGCGATCACAGTATGGTCGAATTTAAAATATAGATGGAGCGTGAGAAGGTTAAATCCAGTACCTATGTCCTGTGCTTAAACAAATGAGACTATGATGGGATGAGGGAGGAGTTAGCTAAGGTAGAATGGGAGCAAATGGGTCAATTGGGGAACAGTAGAGGACTTTCAAAACGATTTTTCACAAAGCTCAGTAGAAGTATATTCCAGTGATAAGGAAGAACTGTAGGAAAAGAGATAGTCAGCCATGGATATCTAAGGAAATAAAGGAAGGTATCAGATTGAAAAAAAAACACATACAAAAAAGCAAAGAGTGGTGGGAAACTAGTAGACTGGGAAATCTTTAAAGGCCAACAGAAAACCACAAAAAAAGTTATGAAGAAAAGTAAGGTAGATTATGAGAGTAAACTAGTTCAGAATATAAAAACAGGCAGCAAAAGTTTCTATAAATATGTAAATCGTAAAAGAGTGGCGAAGGTAAACATTGGTCCTTTAGAGGATGAGAAGGCCAATTTAATAACTGGGAATGAGGAAATAGCTGAGGCATTAAACAGTTATTTTGTGTCGGTCTTCACAGTGGAAGACACAAATAACATGCCAAAAACTAACGGCAAGGTTATAGCAAGTGAGGACCTAGAAACTATCATTATTACTAAGGAGGCAGTGCTGGGCAAGCTAATGGGGCTAAAGGTAGACAAGTCTCCTGGCCCTGATGAAATGTGTCCCAGGGTACTAAAAGAGGTGATGGGGGAAATAGCAAATGCACTAGTAATTATTTACCAAAATTCACTGGACTCTGGGATGGTTCCTGCAGATTGGAAAACAGCCAATTTGACGCCACTGTTTAAAAAGTAGACAAAAAGCAGTAACTATAGGCCAGTTAGCTTAACTTCGGTAGTGGGGAAAATGCTTGAATCTATCATTAAGGAAGAAATAGCAAGACATCTGGATATAAATTGTCCCATTGGGAACACACAGCATGGGTGCATGAAGGGTAGGTCACGTTGAACTAATTTGGTGGAATTCTTTGAGGACATTATTTGCATGGTGGACAATGGGGAACCTGTGGATGTGGTATATCTGGATTTCCAGAAGGCATTTGACAAGGTGCCACACCAAAGGCTGCTACATAAGATGAAGTTGCACAGTACTACAGGTAATGTATTAGCATGGATAGAGGATTGGTTGACTAGGAGAAAACAAAGAGTAGGGGTAAATGGGTGTTTTTCTGGTTGACTGTCAGTGGCTAGTGGTGTGCCTCAGCGATCAGTGTTGGGACCGAAATTGTTTACAATTTCCATCGATGATTTGGAGTTGGGGACTAAGTGTGGTGTGTCAAAATTTGCAGATGACACTAAGATGAGTGGCAGAGCAAAGTATGCAGAAGACACTGAAAGTCTGCAGAGGGATATAGATAGTCTAATTGAGAGGGCAAAGGTCTGGCAGATGGAGTACAATGTTGATAAGTGTGAGGTCATCCATTTTGGTAGGAATAACAGCAAAAAGGACTATGTTTTAAATGGTAAAAAATTGCAGCACGCTGCTGTGCGGAGGGACTTGGGTGTCCTTGTGCATGAATCGCTAAAAGTCGGATTGCAGGTGCAGCAGGTCATTAAAGAGGCAAATGGAATTTTATCTGCCATTGCTTGAGGGATGGAGTTTCAAAACAGGTAGACTATGCTGCAGCTGTATAGGGTCCTGGTGAGGCCACACCTGGAGTACTGTATACAGTTTTGGTCTCCTTACTTGAAAAAAGATATACTAGCACTAGAGGGGTGCAGGGGAGATTCACTCGGTTGAGTCCAGAGTTGAGAGGGTTGGATTATGAGGAGAGACTGAGTAGACTGGGATTATATTCATTGGAATTCAGAAGAATGAGGGGAGATCTTATAGAAACATATAAGATTACGAAGGGAATAGATAAGGTGGAGGCAGGGAGGTTGTTTCTGCTAGCAGGTGAAACTAGGACTAGAGGGCAACGCCTCAAAATAAAGGGAAGCAGATGTAGGATTGAGGTCAGGAGGAACTTCTTCACCCAAAGGGTTGTGAATCTGTGGAATTCCCTGCCCTGTGAAGCAGTTGAAGCTACCTCGCTGAATGTTTTTAAGGCAAGGCTAGACAAATTTTTGAACAGTAAAGGAATTAAGGGTTATGGTGACTGGGCAGGTAAGTGGAGCTGAGTCTCAAAAAGATCAGCCATGATCTTATTAAATGGCAGGGCAGGCTCGAGGGGTCAGATGGCCGACTCCTGCTCCTAGTTCTTATGTTCTTATGTTTTCCCTTCCCCCTCCCAATTTCTGAAGAAGGGTCCCGACCCGAAACGTCAACTTTCCTGCTCCTTTGATGCTGCCTGGCCTGCTGTGTTCCTCCAGCCCCACACTGTGTTGTCTCAATATCCTGGAAACACTTGTTTGATGATGGATAGCACCACCCTGTGGTTAAACTCAACAACAACTGTGTCCATTCCATTTTTGGTCAAAAATCACATGACACCATGTTACAGACCAACAGGTTTATTTGAAAACACAGGCTTTCAGAGCTCAGCCCCTTCCTCAGGCGTCGTATGAGTGAGGTTATAAGGCACAGAATTTATGAGCAAAAAGGTAACAACCCTAAAACTTGCTGCCTTTTGTTGAATCTTTAATCAGTTAGGAAGGAGACTCCTGATTAAAATGCAAAATCCAGATTCCTTTCATTTCATTGTCCTGAGATAATTAAAGGTTTTATCAATGTATACAAGAGGTGACATTTCAGGTCAGATAATGCATTTTAGGTGTGAGGTCTTGAATCTATCTATGTATTAAACTCGGAACAAGTTTTTTTTTGAACAAAACAGAATGTATCTGCAACTACACAAACATCTTGGAAGAAATAATTAATGTGTTTGCCTGTATGTGTGTGTGTGCGTGTGTGTGTGTGAGAGTGTGTGTGTGTGTGTGTGTGTGTGTATGTGTGTCTGTGTGTCTCTGTGCATGTGTGTGTGTGTGTGTGAGTGTGTATGTGTAAGTGTGTCTGTGTGTGTCTGTGCATGTACGTGTGTGTGTGTCTGTGTGTGTAAGTGTGTCTGTGTGTGTCTGTGTGTGCGCGCGCACGCGTGTGTGCACTCAGATGAAGGGGAATGCGACAGACACAAGGTGTTGAAAGATGCCCTCATAAGAACAGGATATGATGTTCAACTTATTACTCGCCAATTCTGTCATACCACAGCGAAAAACCATAAAGACCGCATCAGAAGACAGACTTGAGATATGACTGATAGGGTACCTTTCGTCATCCAGTACTTTCCCGGAGTGGAGAAACTACACCAGGTTCTTTGCAGCTTTCAACACATTATTAACAACAAGAAGTACCTCACCATGATCTTCCCTACGTCTCCACTTCTCACCTTCAAACAACTGCCAAACCTTAACAGACCATCATTCGCAGCAAACTACCCAGCCTTCAGGATAACATCGACCACAACACCACACAACCCTGTCATGGTAGCCTTTGTAAGACATGTCAGATCATCGACATGGACACTACCATCATACGTGGGAACACCACTCACCACGTGCGTGGCAGACACTCATGTGACTTGGCGAACATTGTCTATCTCATATGCTGCTGACAAGGATGGGGCAGGATATATTGGCGAGACTGTGCAGACGTTACAATAATGGATGAATGGAAATTGCGCAACGATCCCCGGACAGAGATGTTCCCTCCCAGAGGGGGAACACTTTCGGGGTCAAGGACATTCAGCTTCGGATCTTCGGGTAAGCGTCCTCCAAGGCAGACTTTGAGATACACAACGCAAAATCGTTGAGCAGAGGCTGACAGCCAAGTTCCATAGCCATAAGGACAGCCTCAATCTTGGGTTCATGTCCCACTACAAGTGATTCCACCACACTATATACTCCCACATACACACACACGCATGCAGAAATACACCCAGTTTAACTGGGGTGACCCCAGTTTAAAACATCAACAGGTTCTAAGCAAGACCTCACACCTAAAATGCATTATCTGACCTGAAATGTCACCTCTTGCATACATTGATAAAACCTTTAATTATCTCAGGACAACGACTTGAAAGGAATCTGGATTTTGCATTTTAATCAGGAGTCTCCTTCCTAACTGATTAAAGATTCAACAAAAGGCGGCCAGTTTCAGGATTGTTACCTTTTTGCTTATAAATTCTGTGCCTTATAGCTTCACTCATACGACACCTGAGGAAGGGGCTGAGCTCCGAAAGCCTGTGTTTTCAAATAAACCTGTTGGTCTGTAACATGGTGTTGTGTGATTTTTGACCTTGTCCACCCTAGTCCAACACCGGCATCTCCATATCATTCCATTTTTGGAGCTTGATTTCTTTCTGTTTATCGCATTATTGGTCATTTTATATAAAACTTAAAATTTTTTTTATCTTCTAGTTATGAAACCGGTATTGTTTAATTAAATTATATGCTGTTAATTTATTGAATTAAATCAAGATACTGTGATAAGTCCCCATAGACTTACTAGGCCATTGGGCTGATCTGCCATTAGATAGAGATGACTGGTGGTGGTTTAACCTGACGGTCATCACATGTTACTGCAATGTGATTACATTATTATATATTTATAAAGAAGACAAATCTGACCTTTTAAAATAGACATCACATTCAAAACATTGGGTTCTAGAAGTCATATTGTTGTTCATGTAGATTCATTTCAGCCAGAATGTCAGGCAGGTTTACATGTTGTCTTAGCACCAACCACATAGGGAGACACTTACAATCTGTTTGACCACACGTACCTTCTGAAGAAGGTAGAATTCAAAGCTTCTGAGAGAGAAGAATAGAATCAGGAGATTGGAAGATCCCTGAAATAACTTCAGAGAGGCTGGTATCCCATCACCAAGTCACGCTTTATTTACACATAAACATTCTTGACTTTAGTATTGCCTCTTCAGAGTGCCAGAATGTCTGACACTCCTCTTTTTATCTGTCAGCCATGGCTCCTTCATTGGACCAGATTAACAGCCCCACTCTAAGAACTCATATTCTATTAGGTCCACCTGGCTGACCTCATTGCAAGGGGGCTGCGATGGCCGAATGGCATTATAGCTGGACTGCTAATCCAGAGACCAGGATAACATTCTGGGGACCCAGGTTCAAATACCGCCATGGCAGGTAGTGGAATTTGAATTCAATAAAATATCTGGAATGATGACAATGTGTCACTTGTCATAAAAAACCATCTAGTGGGCTAATGTCCTTTATGGAAGGAAACTGCCGTCCTTACCTGGTCTGGCCTACTTGTGAGTCCAGACCCATAGCAATGTGGCTGACTCCAAACTGCTCTCAGGGCAATCAGGTATGGGCAACGAATGCTGCCTAAAAGTGACACCCTCATCCCATTAATGAATAAAGGGGGAAAAAAAAACATGCCCCTATAGAGAATTCCAACATAATTGCCTTTACTTTGGGGAACAACCCAGAGAAGTGTGAAGTAATGTATTTGAGGAGGTCAAACAAAGCAAAGGGATACACAATAAATGTGAATACTGAGAGGGTTGGAAGAAGTTAGGGATCTTGGAGTATATGTCCACAGATCTCTAAAAGAATCAGGGCAGATGAATGAAGTGGTTAAGAAGGTATGTGGAATCCTTTCTTAGCAAAACTGCAGAAAATTAAGAACGGAGAACTTATGCTGAAATGGTATAAATCATTAGTAAGGTACAACTTGTAAACTGTGTACAGTTTTGCAGAAAGGATGCAATCGCAAGAGAAAGGAAACAGAGGAGATTTTCGAGGATTTTGCTAAGACTATGATTTAGAAGGTTAAGGGGTGATCTGGTCGAAATCTTCAAGATATTAACATGAAAAGACAGGGTAGATAAAGATAAACTATTTCCACTGGTTGAGGATTTTAGAACAAGGAGCATAGTCTAAAAGTTAGGGCTGGACCATTCAGGGAAAGTTAGGAAACATTTCTACACACAAAGGGTGGTAGATGTTTGAAACTCTCTTCTACAAATAGCAGTGGATGCTAGATCAGTTGTTAATTTTAAATCTGAGATAATGATTTTGTTAAGCAAAAGTATTTGGAGATATGGGTCAAAGGAAGGTATTTGGAGTTAAGCCATAGATCAGCCATGATCTCACTGGATGGCAGAACAGGTTCAGGAGGCTGAACTGCCTACTCTTGTTCCTATGACTAAAAAAAATGCAACAATGTGGAAAGATTGGAGAGGCTGCAGTTGTTCTCCTGGAAGATTGTGAGGGAGCTGGATACAATGGATAGGAAATCTATTTGCCTTAGCAACAGGTCAGTGATGAGGGGTCAGATTTAAAGTGATTGCTGCTAAAATTTGAGGGGAGGTGAGGAAAGGTTTTTCAGTAAGAGAGAGGCAGGAGTCTGGAAATCACTGTCTGAAAGGGTAGTAGAGTAAAAGTTTTCAACACATTTGAAAGCGATTTGAATAAGCATCTCAAGTGCTGTCATTTGAAGTGACACAGTCCAAATGCTGGAAGTGAGATTAGGCTGGAATGCTCACTTTTCAGCTGGAACAGGGATAAGTGGACATGTGGCCTCTTCCCATGCAATAAACATACTGTGTTTCTAATGAAAAGAATGATTACTTAAATGTTAGCAAGGCATCTTAGGTTTTAATCTGCATAAGACACACTCAGACTTGGTTTAAAATGGAACATCAGGAGAGCTCTGAAGAGATATTATCAGACAGAATTCTTAATAAGAAGATAGGAAAACGCAAACCAGCAAAAGATTATCGTACTGAAATACGCTACCAAAGGCTTTAAATCTAGCGCCATAAAGATGAAATAAAGGAGCCTTCATTCACTCTCAGATCTTGTTCTGCTCAGTACTCATGTTGGAGAAATAATTCAACTATAGAAGCCATTGAAGCTACTGAATTAAGTCTTTAAGTTTTCAATCCTCTTCACTTCATGAAATAGAATCTTTAAGAAAAAGTATGCTTTCAACAATAACAGACTGATCTTATCCTCAACTTTTTAAGTGTCTTTAATCCAAATCTACTTTTAACATTTGTATCTGTATTTTATTTGATAGCTTACATGTCCAATTTATCAATAGTCATAGAATAAATTAACCTTTGATCTTATTTAGAACTAACATTTTGCTGCTGGTTAATTTTAATTTCAAACACTCAAAAATTAAAAAGGAGACTAAATGAGCTACACAAATTCACTGTTTACATACTTCTGTAAAATCAAACCCAGAATGGATATCAACTAAAACTGCATGAATAAAATACAGAAATGGCCAATTGTTCAGAAAATGCTACAGAAAAAGGGCCAATTATCCAAGGTCAGGTGTTAAAACTACAATTTTGTAAAGTTAAATGCAGTGTAAGTGGTAGTGAATGTATCTCTAAGATGGAAATATAAAACAAGGGATTTACATTTATTCAGATGTCAGTATATAAATTGACATTTGAAGCTTCCAAAAACGAATCCAAAAACAAGGGTTGATTTATATGCAAAGTATAATATGTGTATCACTCATTTAGAAGGGTAGTCGCATTTTGAATTTGAAAAGAAATAACATTAGTAATTCATGTAAATGTAGCATCATTTATTAAATAAATTAATTGTACAAAGATTCCTATAATCTTAATCAAAATGTTTTAGAACTATCAAATTAATTGTCTTCAGCATCTGATGCAGAATTCATTGAATTCATTTGGTCACATTGGTTATGGCATCATTGAAGGATCTCACTTTGGGATTCACTTACAGCTTCATCCCTCCACACCACCTTCCTCTTCATTCCTTGTATTGGATATTCCGTATTTATTGAACAAACTGGCATCACAGGTGAACAAATAGCATCCCAAATTTGAGAATAAAACCACTCAAACCATCATGCATACATATTCCACTCTTTGTGAGTGTTCTTTCCTCCAGCAGCTATTTCATTCAATGCGAACATGAACAAATAGGAACAAAATGTGTTAGAAAACCTCAGCTGATCTGGCAGTATCTATGGAGAGAGAAACAGTTAATGTTTTGAATCAAATATGTCTACTCTTTGAAACTGATCCTTGGATGGCTTGTTGAGGAATGCATCCGAGGTCGAATTATGAACATTAGACCCTCAGTACGGTATGGGACTTATTTTCTTGCAGACACTCCTTCATCTCATCAGTTACATGGGATCTGAACATGTCTCTCACTAATAAGCTACAATCTTTACCAAGATAGCTATTCCATCGATCAACCAATAATTTCACTCCATCCTCCTCCATCTGACTGTTGTTATGGACTTAGACAAAAACTTCTACAGGGAACTTGATGTTCAGCATGGTTTTACGTTTGAAAATTGCCATTGGTTATAACTGAATGCTTTTGATCATGCAGGTTAGTAGCACAATCTTGTCTTGTCTTCTTATGTCCTATTATTTTCACTAGAACTATTTTTGAACATTTTCACTCTCTAGTTTCGCTGCTGCACATAACAAAATCAATGTTGCCAATATGACTATGTTGGCTTTTGTGAAAAGACGTCAAATTCATTGGCTTGCATCTTGAATGAAACTTTCACATGCATGGATTTTTTGAACAAAGAGATTGGAGTTGACTTGAGCACACTGCCAAAACCGGCTGTCCCAATTTGCAATACTGTACGTTGCACGTTGCAATGTATCAGATTAGAGACAGTAATGACTGCAAAACCTATCAAAGAGAATGACTTCAGGGGAATGTGAAGGACCCAAATCTCCCATCCCATTATCAAGGCATCAATATGATTGCTTGAAGTATCCAACTACTAGTGATGGCCCATTAAAGCCTAATGAGTTAGACATAGGTGTCCAGGCAAAGAGATCTTCCCAATCATGATCTATTCAAGTTGTCCTCAGAATACAATGGAAATGAACTTATTTGGATTTTCCTGGGCAGTTGGAGAGAGATGTTCTTGTGGCAAGCCAACTCCTTGTATGTTTAAACAATCAGTTTCTCTGTGGAAATGAGGACAAGCAGCTGAGAAGCTGAAAGAGAAAGCCTGACAGTGGCCTCTCCTTCCTCTCTCTCTGTCCAATCCACCTTGCAAGCTTTGGATGCTGTCTGATGACAGTGGCCTTTCAGGGACAGCCCTAGTTCAGTCAGAGACTTCTTAAAAGAATTCAACTTAGAATTACTGTGTCCAGAAGAACAAAACAATCAGTCATCTACATCTTTAAAATGCAAGCATTGGGACTACTAAAGGAAAGTTGCAAGGCCACCAAGTTCAGCCCGAAGCCAGTCAAATCACCCAGCCACTGTAAATATTTCTTTTATTTTTATTGATTACAATTTGATTAACCTATCCTTTCCACTCTCTAATCTATTTATGTGAACATGTGAGCTGAGGGTGTTTAAGTGTGGATAAGTGAAAGTCAGGGGGCATTTTAATATTACTAATCTACCTTTTGTCATGTTACACACAAGAAACCGTGTCTGAAGATTCTTTGTGATCTCTGTGTGTGTAAACAGTTAAGTTCTCACTAAATTGGTGAGTATATCCTTTTAAAAATAAATAATCTCTGGCAAGCAAATGAGGCAAGGGGGAAGAATGGAGCCATTCAACCCACTTTTCCTGATCCTAACAAGATATTCACTTTTTGCTGCTCTCTGATGATAATAAGCTGTAAATTTGTAATCTTGCCACTGATGCCTTTTGGTATTCTCTGAATAAACTCAGTCTTCTGCCATGATTGTTCAATGAAACAGTTATACCAAATAGCTGTAGGTGTGAAATCTGAAGCTGGAGTAAGGGTTTGATGTGGCTAAGTTATGTGCGTATATACACATTGTATTTAGTGTCATAGAGTCTTACAGCGTGGAAACAGATCCTTCGGTCCAACTCATCCGCACCAACCAGACATCCCAATGTGACCTAGTCCCATTTGCCAGCATTTGACCCATATCCCTCTCAACCCTCCCTATCCCCGTACCCATGCAGATGCCTTTTAAATGTTACAAATGTATCAGCCTTCACCATTTCCTCTGGCAGCTCGTTCCATACACACACCACCCTGTGCGTGCAAAAGTTGCCCCTTAGGTCCCTTTTAAATCTTTCCCCTCTCACCTTAAACCTATGGCCTCTAGTTTTGGACTCCCCCATCCCAGGGAAAAGACCTTGGCTACTCAGCATATCCATGTACCTCAGGATTTTATAAACCTCTCTAAGGTCACTCCTCAGCCTTTGACAGTCCAGGGAAAAATGCCTCCATGTATTCAACCTCTCCCTACAGCACAAACCCTCCGGTTGCAGCAACATCCTTGTAAATCTTTTCTGCACCCTCTCAAGTTTAACAACATTTCTGGTGACAATGTAACCATTCCACTGATTTTCAGCAACCCGTTCCAATCAAAGCATCTCAAGATCAGGCCAATGGCTGATCTTTTCCTTCTTGCCACATTTGCTCTAGGGCATCTTCTGCTGGGCACATTCCTTCTTCCATTCTTGTGCCAGTTTTGTTCACGATAACCTGTTGGAAATTGGGGGTTCCTCAGAAACTGAACTCTTGTAGTATTCCATATTTAGTATTTCTATATTTTTGCATTTTGTTGTATGAGGCCTCCTTTAATTATGTCACAGTAGTAACTAGCCTTCTACAAACTTAAACAAAAAATTTATCAGGGGTGCCAAATTACCTACCATGAATGCCGTGTCTAGGAAAATAAGAGGCTTTCATTCTTAGAAGGAATGAAAACTAACCTCCAAATGGAAGTGGGCAAGGGGATAATGATCATCTTGGCATCATGAGAAGCTGCCTGCGTTCATTGACTAGGAGGGTTTAGACACAAGTTTGACACAGCAGTGGATTGCCAATCCCCAAAATAAAGAATATCAACAGGGCTGTGTGGGCAGAAAGAGAGAACAAGAGGATCCAAGAGAACAAGCTATCATCTGCTTGGGATGACCAGTAGTTTCTCTATATCTGCACAAGGGAAGAGCAAAGACTGTTGCTACCAAAGGTTAGCCACCAAGGATTGCCACTCACCAGGGACAGACACTCCAAAACTGCCACTCTCTTTCCTCCATTCTGCAGAGTGGCTTTGGAATCTGTTACGGTTGTGTAGACACACTCCTCATAGTCCCTGCATCTGCATGCTCATGAGGTCAGCCCCAGACCCTACCTTTTCTTTCCCGCCACAGTCTTGAACGGCATGCCTTGGTAAACCAATTGTGCAATCCTTTACAGTACACAGAAGTGGTAGCCGCATTTTTGTTATCGGCAGGAAGTCAGTCCTAAATCATCATGTATACCAAGGACTGTGCGTACTTTCCTTACTGAATTAACTAACACATCGTATGTAAACTGCTGCTTCTTAACAAATTCAATAAACTGTCAGAAAACTGCTGCAAAATGAACAACTCCAAAATCAACACACCAAATTCCCTCACGGCAGCACTGTCATCTGACAAGTTGACAAATGTTATGGCTTCCAGTTTGAAAGCAGCTTTTAACATATCTTAAACTTCTGAGCATCTTATGAATGATGTGACTTATGAACAGGGCTATTTTATATTGTTTTGTATTGCATTCTGATTTGCATACAAATTCACTTACAAACTTACTCAAGAACAGGACCCGTTTGCAAACCTGAGGGCTGCTTGTACAGATTTTAAGAATTGTAATTACTATTAGATAAATTATTATATTTTGTTTTTAAAACAATGCAGTCAGGAAAAGTATAACATCGTGTTGGCCCCTGGCTGTGAGGCTCTGAAACAATCTGACTTATGGGTAGTAGGCTTTGAGTGAGCTCCCTCTAATGGGAAGTGCTTGCTATTTCACATATGGCTGGATTGTCAGAATATACGTTGTGCTGCTTTAACGTGAAATTAACATTAATATTTACCAGGAAAATCTGAACAAGGTTTTCAGAAGGATAAGGAGCAACCTGAAGAGATACATAAGATTATCATACAAAAGATTTATAGACCAAGAGCCAGATTTTCCAAGGAGTGCCACTTACACTTCCATCGTCTCTCAGTTTCTTCTGTTTTACAGTAAGAAAAAGTTCCGCGTTTCTGACAGGAGATTGCAATCAGGAGTCCTTCAGAAATGCATAGCATACTTTAAATCTGATAGCTCATTCTTAGTACATGATAGTCAGGGGAAGGCAAACTATGACACCTTTTTTGTCAGTTGCCATTTTCCGGTATTTCAATACCATGCATCATAGACAGCCACGTTGATAGCTTGTGTAAAGTTGTAAGTACATAAGGTTAGTGTGAGATTAGGGTGCTGGAAGGATTAGGTGCCATGTGGGAAGGGTGCCAGTTTGGGAAAGGATGGAGTGCCAGGTAAGTAGGGAATAGGGTGCCAGAAAAGTAAGATACAAGGTGGATAGGGTTCCAGGGAGGAACATGATATCAGGGCTGGGTCAGTGATGCGGTGTTTAGTGTAGGGTCATGAAGTAGTCAGTGTGCAATTAACAGCTACCCCTTATTAAAACCATCCAAACACAGGCATTGTGCACCCCCTCAAAAGGAAGTGGGTCACGTGGAATATTACCACTCTAATGGCCATCCTTACGTGTGATGTATCACCATGATCCGAGGCTGAGAATCCCAGCTGTATAAGCCTGACATTACTGTCCTGAGAGAGACACAGTGGTCAAGTGAAGGCCAGCTCAAAGTACAAAGGTGCTGGTTACACATTCTTCTGGAAAGGAAAATCTGAAGAAGAACAAAATCACTACGGAGCTGAATTCATAGAAACATAGAAACATGGAAAATGGGAACAGGAGTGGGCCATTTGGCCCTTTGAGCCTGCTCACCATTAACAATGATCATGGCTGATCATCCAACTCAAAACCTGAGGGGCAGAGATAGAAAGAAAGAAAGAAAGGTTTCCCCTTAGTAGAGGGGCTAATAACCGGGGGCATAGTTTTAAGGTAAGGAGTCAGAGATTTCAAGGGGATTTGGGGGAAAATGTTTTCACCCAAAGGGCTGTGGATATCTAGGACCCACAGCCAGAAACAGTGGTAAAGATAGGAGTGCTCAAGGCATTTAAAAACTATTTAGATAAGGCCTTGAAATGCAACAGCATATAAAACTATGGGCCAAGAGCTAGAAAATGGAATTAGTACAGATGGATGCTTGGTGACCTTCATGGACACAACAGGCTGAAGGATCTCTTTCCGGGCTGTAAAATCTCCGATACTCTATAAAATCCAGCAACCTGCTGATGGTCATGAGATGCATTGATTCTTCAGCACAGTCAAGACCATCTACAGCCAATGCATCCAAAGCTTTATCCCATTGAGAGCTAAGAACACAGTAGTACTCACCAAGGATTGAAAAGCAGTCAGCATTTTTTGGAAGGAACACTTTGTGGATTTCCTCAACCAAAACTCAATTCTCAATGTATGTGCCCTTGGCTACAGCCCACAGCATGCTCCCACCACCATATCAGCAAAACCCCAACCCAGCATGAATTTGAAAATGCCATACCAACAGCAGAGAAGCAAGGCCACCAAGGAAACACTCTTGGCACAAATAAATGGCCTTCATTTGGAAGGAGAAGAATATGCCAGCAGATCTCTGAAACACCATAATGGAGACCATCTGCAAGGAAGAGAATAAGAATCTATTGCAGTAATTACAGACGGATCTCTAATGTCTGACACATGGAAGATCATTGCAAAACTTTTCTCAATCAGTTTCTCCCAGTGGCTGAAGCAATACTACCAGCATCACAATGCAGATTCTCCCCATCAGGAGATATTGTGGGCATGATCTCCATAGCAGGATCTTTCCAAGAAAAGTGCAGGGAACAGCAGCAACTTTTATACATGGCCTTCTTCGATCTCACAAAAACTTTTAACTTTGTCAACTGGGAGAGACTGTGAAGTGTCCTCCTAAAATTTGCTTGCCCATAAGAATTCACCACTGTCCTCATCAATGAATCAACTACCAACTGTATGCAAACTGTGATCAAGCAAGGCCATGTCATCACATCACCTCTCTTCTCCATCTTCCACACTACAAGGCGATGAATATGCTTATGTCAATGAAGCTTCCTGCTGAGTACAGATTCTCCACAGAATGAGCAGGAAACTGTTCAACCTGCATCAGCTCAAGTCCAAAACCAAGACCACCACAACACAAGTCATCAAGCTACATTCCCCAGACGCAATCATGTGTACACAAACAATAGTGAAGGAAAGAATAGACCTCCAGGTAAATATTCAGAAGACAATGGTCCACTACCAATCTACTCCTGCCACACAACACTGTCCCTCAACAATCAAGATCAACAGCAAGCCACTGGACAATTTGGATCAATTCTCATAACTCAGCAGAATCCTTTGAATGAGGTCAGACATGGATGATGAAGCTCAACATCACCTCCAGCCAGTCAGTGCAACTTTTGGTCATCTGAGGAACACAGTGTTTAATAACAAAGACCCCAAAACCAGCAACAAGCTCACAGACTGCACAGCAATGGTGATGCCTATTCTTTGTACGTGTCAGAGGCATGAACAATGTACAGTGAGCTTCTCAAATCCTGACCGAAACATCACCAGCAATGCCTCTACAAATCCCGGAAATCCAATGGCAGGAGAAGTTCTCAAATGTCAATAACTACTCTCAGGCCAACACCCCCAACCTTAAGGAACTGGTCACTGCATTCTACAGCATTATATAGGACACATTTTCCACACGCCTGATACAAGAGACTCAAAACAAGCTCTCCACTCCAAACTTTACCAAGAAAGCAGAGAAAATGCTTCAAGAATCTTCTCAAGGCATCACTCAAAGTGCAACATTCTTAAAAACTCATGGGAATTTCTTGTTTTGAACTTCCCAAACTGGAGAAGAATAAACTGCTAAAATGCCAACCATCCTGGGCGTTCCCAAGTGGCTCAGATGAAGATCAAGCACTCACAGCAGGAGTGTGAGGAAACAGAGTCTCTCACTAACTGGCTCCCACATAAGAGATTAATGTGCAAGATTAAAGCACATGGGATTGGGGGAAGTGTACTGAGATGGATAGGAAACTGGTTGGCAGAGAGGAAACAAAGAGTAGGAATTAATGGCTCCTTTTCAATTTGGCAGGCAGTAACTGATGGGGTGCCACAGGGATCAGTACTGGGACCCCAGCTATTCACAATATATATTAATGATTTGGATGAGAGAACAAAATATAACACATCCAAGTTTGCAGATGATACCAAGTTAGGTGGGAGGGTGAACTGTGACAAGGGTGCAAAGTTCCTTCAGCATGATCTGGACAGGTTGGGTAAGTGGGCAAATCAATGGCAGATGCAGCATAATTTAAATAAATGTGATGTTATTCATTTAGGAAGCAAAAACAAGAAGGCAGATTACTACCTGAATGACTGTAAATTAGGAGACGGGAGTGTGCGTGGGACCCAGGTGTCCTTGTGCACCAGTCACTGAAGGTAAGCATGCAGGTGCAGCAGGCGGTAAAGAAGGCGAATGGTGTGTTGGCCTTCATTGCGAGGCGTTTCGAGTATAGGAGCAGGGATGTGTTGTTGTAGTTGTACAGGGCCTTGGTGAGACCACACTTGGAATATTGTGTGCAGTTTTGGTCTCCTTTTCTGAGGAAGGATTCTCATGCTTTCAAGGGAGTGCAGTGAAGGTTTACCAGGCTGACTCAGGGGATGGTGGGTCTGACGTATGAGGAGAGGTTGACGAGGTTGGGATTGTTTTTGCTGGAGTTCAGATGAATGAGGGTGGATCTCACAGAGGCTTATAAAATTCTAACAGGGCTGGACAGGGTAGATGCAGGGAGGATGTTCCCGATGGTGGGTGTGTCCAGAACCAGGGGTCACAGTATGAGAATATGGGGTAGACGATTTAGGATGGAGATGAGGAGACATTTCTTTATTCAAAGAGTGGTGAGCCTGTGGAATTCATAATCACAGGAAGTAGTTGATGCCAAAACATTGATTGTATTCAAGAGGCAACTAGATATAGCACTTGGGGTGAATGGGATCAAAGGTTATGGGGAAAATCCGGATTAGGCTATTGAGTTGGATGATCAGCCATGATCATGACAAATGGTGGAGCAGGCCCAAAGGGTCGAATAGCATCCTCCTTCTCCTAACTTCTATGTTTCAAGCACCTGTGACCGACTGTGCAGATCCAGCATTACACTGCTTACTTACCACAGGAATCGTAATTCTTGATGGAAGAAAGTCATCCTTAGCCCAGAGGGAAAGGTCCAGACCCGAAACCTCAGCTTTTCTGCTCCTCTGATGCTGCCTGGCCTCCCGTGCTCGTCCAGCTCTACACCTTGTTAGCCCAGAGGGGCTGTCTGAAAAGAGAAGAAATATTGTTTTTATGTCCTGTGAGCTGGACTCCTTGATGTTCACCAATATCCTACATATCTTTTTTGGGCTGGCATCTGATGGTACAGTTATCAGTTTACAGGTTGGTCTTATAAAATGAGTATCTGAGGCAGAATGGGGTTCTGAAAACACCCAGTAGCATTTTGTCCTTGTTCTTGTATATATGTGCTTGGTAAATTTCCTCGAACAGATCTTTCTAGCTGATTTTGAACTATATGGCACATTGGCTCGGGGCGGGGGGGGGGGGGGGGGGGGGGGGGGGTTGCACTGTGATGAGGATGCAGAGATCCTTCAGCATGGACAAGCTTAAATTATGGTGTGTGCTCAGTATTCCTATGTTGTTATTCAACCACTGTATCTGATGGATCAGGAAATAGATGGGAAGGACCTAAGGGCAAGGATTCACAGAGGCAGGTGGGCAGACTATGTGAGGAAGGTACTAAGTAAGATTTACTTGCATGACTATTTCCAAGGCATTCCTTCCAAACTTGTTATCCAAATTGAACCTGCTCAAATCTCTGGTTTCAGTGGCTTGTTCTGTAACTAAATGTGAGCATCTAAACTTCCAAGTCTTTTTGCAAAAACAGAAGCAAATCTACTGCCAATTCAGAGACGAGAGAAACACACGCAGGAGAAGTCATTTGTTTTGACTGTTGGGTTCTACCAAACTGCTGAATTGGTCTGCACTTCCAGGTCATGTGCACGTCACCTTTACTTTTTAGCCCTGCAATCCACATGCAATGCACCACCAGAAATGATTCAAATATTCTTCTATCCATAAACTGCTGTTTTCCTGTTGTATTCAGGATTTCTACAGGAACATCAAGTTTGGATCTAGATTCATAAGATATGTTAATACCATTGTTCACAACCCTACCCGTCCAGTTTAGGGACGGTTAAGAGGTTAAGATAGAAAACATCCTGCAGAATGCATCCTTCAGTTTCACCAGGTGCAACATTCCTGGCATGCCTTTGGCCACATTTTCATTGCCACTTCTAAGTGATAGGACGATGCCCTTTTCTGTGGCTAGTCTGCTCCTGGGTGTATTATGCAACATTGTTCAAAATGAAGAAGGGACTGTGAGGATATGTTTTATCGAGTTAGATTGGTGTGGTGGTGTCTAATAGATGGAACATATGTGAAGAGGTGAAGCAACTAAATATGAGGGCACTAAAAGGTGCATGTAATGGGAGTAGCAGCAGATGGTGGTCTGGTGTTGAATGCTGCTGTGATCACAAAGAGTACATGGAAACAGGAGAACAGTGTCAGGAGTACTCGAGAAAATTAAAAGAGGGTCATGTTGGGAGGTCTGATGCAGAGGGCATTCAGGACTTACACTACTTGCCATTAGTAATTTACTATTCAATTAAAAAATGCCAATGACATTTCCTTTTTAAGTCGTGTTGAATGCATTTAAATGGCACCGTTTATGCCTGGTTTCCCACCTCTCCCCAATAAACAGCAGGATCAATGATGGTACATTGCCAGTCTTTCTCAAAAATATTACGCACAACCATTTCACACGAGTCGCTCCGTGGCCTGATTGGGCAGATGATCCAATTGCATCACACATTTTGCACAAACTTTTCTCTGTTTTTACTTAAATTTCTTTCCAGATCTAGATTTGTAAAATACATTCACGTATGTGGTTTTATTCCAAATATCTTGATGCCAGTAGCACAGATTTCAATCTGAATACCTCATAGTATTTTGGCAACTTTGATTCTTTTTGACCACAAGTCTTCATAATGTGACCATGACTTTTTCTTTATAAATCCAAAAATTATGCGCTCCTTTCCTGAATTTGGAGCTGTGAAATTGTTCCTGCTGTACATCTTTCTTGTTTAAATGCAAAACCCAGTACAATAAATAAATGGTGGTGGCAGAAAAGGCCATTTGTGATCATTTGGGGCCATTTTTTAAATTGTGTACTACATAACAAATGGCAAGTAGAGTCAATCCTGAAAGCCGTCTGCATTGCCAGAACCATGGGGATGATGTCAGACAGTAATGACTGGAGGAGCAGAGAGGTTGAAGGCTACAGAGGGGGGAGGATCAGCTTTTTTGAAGCTGTTTCAGGTCCAGTGACATCAATTTAATATTCAGTATTTTAAAATTTATACTATTTATTCAGTAATTTATTCTGTAATCTAAGATGGCATCACAGCGTGCCAACATTATACCCTTTTCACTGTATCTAGATACAAGTGACATTAAATTAAAATGTATGGAATTTCCTTCGTGAGTTCAGTTCTTCTCTACCAACTTTCGTGAAAAATCTACAGAAACACCACAGAAATGTTGTAGGTCATCATTTACCACGTTCTTTGGGACAGGCAAGTTGCGACAAAGTTACAGCACAATATTGGGAAATTCTACACTGGCATTGCTTACTGCAGAGGGCTATTAGGGCTGTGTCATTAAATGTACTCAAAACTAAGAAGAACAGATTGTTAATTAGTAAGCCAGTCAAGAGTTCTATGAAAAAATGACTATCGAATCAGCCAAGATCTTATTGAATGGTGGAGGAGAATTAATCGCGTACAATTCTACTACTTCTTAAATTCTCATTGCTCTTTATATTTCTGCAGTACATTTACCACATGGACTACAGCCGCTCAAGGAAAAGGCTTCATTCCATCTTCTGAACGGCAGCTAGAAATGGAAGGTAGCAGCTGCGCCAGCAAAGCCCAATGTATGAAAAATAATGCAACCAGACCGCCTCTGGGGGGCGCGGAAAAGTCTCCAGAGGGTCTTACCAATTGACTGAATCTTCCTCAAACATCTCAAGTTTGACCTAAAATTACTGCTACAAACTGAAATAGCTCCCGCGCGCTTCCGGTGCGCTATCGGGGCTCAAGGGAGCGTGCAAACGGGGGCGCGACGAGGATGGGGGTCGCGCTCAGCGGGAAGTTGGCGCGAACACGTGCGTCGGAAGCGCGCTCTGCTCGGCTGGGCGGGGCCGGAGCGTGTGGGAGGGAACTTGTGCTGTCCTGCCCAGAGCCTGGACCTGTCAGCCCTGGGAAGCTCCAATGTTAACTCTGAAGTAACTGCGAAGAATATTTGAACGGGGGAGGGGACATATTTTCAACTGGTTGTCAGCGGTTAATGGTTCAAGAAAAGGTTTTGTCTGTAAAGGGCAGTTCTATATGCCAAGCCCCATTAGGCGCTTGGGGAACAGATCAGATCACAAATGGTTTTAAACTCAGCTGAACTTTTTTTTTGCCTTCCATTCGCTAATGCAAACGGAACAAATGCTGAGTCCTCAGGTCGATCTACATTGACCTGAAATAAGGCACCTGAGGTTTGCTGGGGATCTCTTCCTGGAGTTGTGCTGTTAACAATGAGACTTTCAGGATATTCCTGCAGGCTACAACCTTAAAGAGCCCACTCACTACTCACCATTGTTTAGGGAATGGAAAGTATTGCTTAGAAAAAAAAACTTTTCCAGGCAACGGAAAACAAAACTTTGTTTGCAAGCCATTTAAAAGAAAAGGACATTTTTGGCCCTATTATGAAGATCTACGTCCGCGCCATGAGGAGAACTTTTCAAAACAGCATGAGTTTTAACGAGACGATGCGAAGTGCAGCAGTTGCGCTGCAGTAAAACGGGGGGAGCGGGTCGCCCAGTGGATTGAGGCAGGATGCTGGCTGTGTTACCTTGCTTGGTCCTCGGCCTCTTCACCTGGAGTGTTGGCATCTGCGGTGCTCAGGGGGAGTTTTGCCACGGTTGGATTGACAATGCGGGCAAATGGCACGACGGTTTCCAGTGTCCTGAGGATTATGATACAGCGGACGCCACGACCTGCTGCGGCTCGTGTTCTCTACGTTACTGCTGTGCGGCCGCTGAGGCCAGGCTGGACCAGGGGCTTTGTACCAACGACAGAGAGCAGCAGAATCCCGATTACTCAGCACGTAAGTCTCTGCCCTCCGGAGACCCAGAGCCGAGGCTGCGGCTACACAACCATTTCTGGGCTTAACGCCACTGCACATGGTATTTATAAATACCGATGCTCGGGTGGGATGATATAAAGCCACGAAACGCGATTAAAGTACAAAGATGTGTTGGGGGGAAACACGCGGTGGTAAGAGTTATTGAAAACAATCAGTTCTCTAAAGTTTGTCTTTACGATCACCCAGCAGAGTTTATTGCAGATGAGAAACACGCCAGTCTTGGCCAGCTGATCTGTTCGCTCTGAACAGCAGCAACAGGGAAAAAAAGCAAATCTAATCCTAACAGTGGGATTTTAGTCTAGGTTTGGCATTTGTTCTCTCTGAAATATACACACGTTTCTCTCCCCAATTAATAATTGTTCTTCAATACGCGTCGGCATGTCATTCCCCTGAAATCGCCCTCCTTTGATGGTTACAATTTGTATTTTTTCCCACATTAGCATTTTCTTTAAACCCCGGCTTCTGTTTTTGCGATTCGTCCCGTCTCTGGTTTATTTGCAAATATTATAGTCGTGTGTGACTCTAGGAGCATCGCCCTAAACTCAGCTTGTGTTACTGCAATTGTTTGTAGTTTGACTGTAAAATCTCATTTTAAAGTCTGCTAATCTGAGAAAGATCATTCGCAATATCTGGTCAGCGCCTGGACATTTTTCGGAATCGTTTGATGCAAAACACTCGCTTTTGGATTCTCCCCTGGAGTTAGATTTCCAGGAATGGGGAGAAATGAAATGGTTTTTGACCAACATGCAGCAGTACGTTAACCTGAAACTCACCGTTCTATAAACTGGAACCTCCGGCGGCGAGTGGTTAGCTCTTCCGAGACAATTGGAAGTAGTTTTAGTACATTTTTTTAAAAAGTTGTTAACTGGGTTGTTGCCACCTCCCGTCCTTTACAGTCTGCACCCTAAAGAAAGTTAATAACGTATTTATTTCCAAACTGATATTGAGATTCAACACATCCGTGCTACACCGTGAAGCGGTGTGCACAAGGGTTGGGGTGTCAAATTAGATTAGTTTAATTTATGGCAGATCCTGTTACAGCGGGAGATGGATAGGTGCACGGGAAGGGATAGTGTCTCTTTAAGTGGTGTGCTTATATTGGGATGTGAAATTGCAGTGAATCAGATGAGCATGAAATTGCATTAGCTCCACGTATAAAGGGACAGAAAGCTAAGCCAGCCTAAACGAGTGCCTGTGACAGCTTTTCTATTGATAACCCTAAGAGATCCAGTCTCATTTTACATTCCTTCCTGCTATCAAATACAACTGCAATACCCCGGAACGTGACACTGATGGATCTCCTGGGATCACCAGCAAGAGTCTCCAACTTTCTCCACTTGCTATTAGATTTGCAGAGTTCCGCACCGCCCGGTTTACTATAGGCAGAAATCTAATATCGGACACTGAGGGGTTGGATTAACGCCGAGGAATTCACTCTCTGTGGGAAACATTTTAAAAATACCCGGTGAATTATTGGTTTAGGAACGGACAGGGTAGTGGAAACGGCCAAAATCCATAACTCATGTTCGACTCTCAGGTACACTCGGCTACTCCAACAAGTGGGGAGGGACATCGAGAGAAATCAACACCGCATCTGGCTTAATCCTATTAGGATTACCGTCAGAACTGGATGGATTTCCACAGAATAATTTCTGGAATGAAATTGTGAACCAACAAGAGCGGCTAAATACCGGAGGCAAACAGAATAAAACCCAAATGTTGCGTTTTCCTTATTTCTGCCAAAGGCCAGCTATCGATTTAAAATAACTTGCAGGCACAGTCACTTTTAAAAATTAGTTTAAAACAGCATCAGGTCAAATGCATCCATTAAAAGGTGGTGTAAAAAGAATGCGCCAGAATTGCTGCAGACCCGGAAATGTGCAAACTGGGAAAGGATCCTGGGACAGCTTTAAGATTGGGGTTGAGATTTTTGTTCGTTTTGCTTTTAAATAGTTATGAGAGTATTTCGGAAGTATAGCGTAATGTACCATTTTGTAATAATTATTTTGACTTCTCACTGTGATTAAGTCCTTATCTAATTGAAAATAATGCAGAAATTGTGAATGTTTTCACCCAGGGTTACTCGTGAAACTGGTACGTTGGAGTCGGAGTTACAGACTCGTTCGAAAAATATCAGTTTGTTCTTTTTTTAATCTGGTTTAGCTATTTCGAGGATTTATATAGCAGGATCGATTAATGTCGGTATCTCGGCATTTTCTGGTTCTTGGGTGAAATAGTTTCAGGAAAACATGCACTTGCAAACAACGGACGTACAAATTATCAACACAATTAGGTGAACAAGAGACAAAGGATTATTGAGAATATCCCAATGTCTGAAACAAACAATTTTAACACTATTTCATGTCCATCAAAGGTAAAACGTGTACGTTTCACACAGACGTAATGAATCAATGTCGCTGATTTTCTTGTTGTTTGGAGATTTTGCTGGAGCGACAGAAATTGCACAATTCGTATTTTGACTGAACGGTGGGAATTATTTCTACAGAATTTCTCTCTCCCTCACTTCATGCTAAAATGAAGCGCACGTCGCTGCTTGGCATGTTGTTGTTTTCCCCCTGTGTATGGCAGGCATACCGCCATCTCACATCCATCCCCGCCCCCCACTACCGATCGGTATCAGTTTCCAGGCCAGCAGCGAGCAGCCGTTTTCTAGCCAGACATTTAGATGGGAATATATTTTGTTTTAAGGTAGTGGAGGGACCAGAATTGTCCTCACCGGTGTTATGTTTTGGTGGGATTGCCTTACATGTTCATTAACTGGATTGGAGTGAGCAGGGATGTTAGGTACTGGGCCACCCACAAAGTGTGTGTTCACTCTCTAGCCCGTTCATGCTGGACTGTGTGTTAGCTGGTGTTGGCCTCTACAGATTCTATACATCACTCAGTACACACACTGGCACTTATCTGCTCTAAATTTAGGATCGAACTGCTCCTAAATTTTTTTTCATTATATCTTGTGATCCACAAGTTTTACGGTAGAATTCCGTTCCGAACTTCAAGATGAAGTGGGAAATAACTTGCTTTTCATATTCTTGACCAACAGGGAAGAATGTTGGAAACTTTTTGAATATTATTTAGAACATAACTCAGATCATATTTCACAAAATTGCCTTTTATTGATGAGAACGTTTTATTTATAAATAAAATCATTCACGAGCTGTGGGCATCACAGTTATTGCCCATTTCTAATTGCCCAGAGGACGGTTCAGAGTCAACCACTTTGTTGTGGGTCTGGAGTCATATGTAGGTCAGACCAGGTAAGAACGGCAGTTTTATTAGTCAACAGGACATAGCAGGCCAGGCAGCATCTGGAAGAAAGGAGCAGTCAACGATCTGGGTATTACCCTTCTTCAGAACAGTTTTATTAATCAACCAATCGAAGTGGTTTCGTGGTCATCTTTAGCATCTTAATTCCAGATTATTAAAAATAAAATCCAAATTCCACTATCTGGTATGGCGGGATTTGCAGCAGGGCCTCCAGAACATCAGCTGGGGTCACTGGGTCAATTTAGCGATTGAACCATCATATCCCCCTAAAATTCTTGTCGCCTGCATGCAATGAGTAGATACATTCTTACTCCATGACTTTATGTTCACTTTGCTGAGCTCTGGAGATTAGTTACGGATGTTATCTTAGAATCTGTCAAGGTGTCCCAGCACTCTGCAAGCTCTCGAAATATAATTTGTATTTGGTTCTGATAATAGTTACCCCGGAGTTTCTGTATCTCACTCCCTGTGCTGATTACTAATTCAGTATTATTCTGTTTCTCTACAGAGCCCGTCTATATGCCGTTCCTTATTGTCGGTTCCATATTCATTGCTTTCATCATCCTGGGTTCCCTGGTTGCCGTTTACTGTTGTACGTGTCTTAGACCCAAGCAACCAAATCCGCAGCCAATGCGTTTCTCAATGAGGAACCACCAAACAGAGACCATTCCCATGATCCCAACTTTTACACATTTGAGGACCCCATCCCGGCAGTCGAGCACTGCCACTAGCTCCAGCTCAACCGGTGGCTCCATTCACAGATTCTCCATCAGCAGAACAGAGTCAGGGCACGGCTGCCTGGTGGCATCGCCGCCGCCGGTGTACAGCTCCCCTGGGTGCCTGCAGAATGCACAGACCCTACATATCGGCCAGGCCCAGAGCTTTCTGATGCCCCAACAGTATTTCACTTATACCCTGCAGCCAGAGCCATTCGCAACAGGCAAAGGCTTCAACGATTTCACTCAGAACCGGCTGAAGACTCAAAGCATATCCCCGCAGGACTCCGAGCAAGTTATATATAGTAACGCGGGTTTATAGAAGAGGGAAAGCATTTTGAAAAAGTCGATCACGCTTCGTAATGACAAGAATGAGTCTCTGCCCTTTTGGGAAGGCTTGTTTCTCCTTTCCAGATGGAAGACCGCACTTCCTACTTAGTCAACTGGGAACAGGACTGTGTGGGAGAACTGCCTCCGTGCTCAACAGCGGGGTGGATTTTAATTCCCCACTCCCCAGTCTAACAATAGAGCTCTGGATTAACGGGATAGATGGTAAATATGGATGGAGTTCCTCAGCTAAGCCCCGAGCTACTGGTTATTTCCAACTCTACCTTGAAGAGGATAATTTGGCGCAACTTCTCGCATTTTACTTTTTCATTTTTTGGACATACAATCCACGTAACGAACTTTCTCATTCACAGTTCACACACACATACACACACCAAATACATTATTGAAGTTAACAGATATCTCGATTCCGTCTGCAACCGCCTAAGTCACATGGAACATTCCCTCCCCCACCCCCCAACGGAAACTGTCCCGTTTCCCTATTTTAGCATCTTGCTAGTGGAATTTACCGTCCCCAGGCATGTCGAAACCAACAAAGTCACCGCCACTAGCCTGACAGTGTAATTTATGAATCCAATCCCAGGCACGAAAACCAAACATTTTTACATACACAAATATATTTTATAAAAGGTGAGGAAAACAGTCTTTAACCTGCGTATAATTAAAGTACCAGAGTTGTCTGGAAATAAATATTTGACTGGGAACAAACAACAGAATTTGAAACAGACTGAGCACTGGCAATTTATGAGAAAATTGACCTTTTATTTGCTTCCATGCTCACATTTTTCTGTATTGAATGCCTTATCTAAATATTCAATTAAAATAAATAATTTATAGACAAATTATTCTTAATTCTCACCCATGCCTTCATATTTACACTACACCTGAATTACTAATTGTTTTAGTCAGTATTTTTGCTATTTCAAATGACTAAGTGTATAGCGAAAAAATATTGCATAGGAATATTTTATGAAATGTTTATTCCAAAATTATGAATTTTAACTTAAAATCTGAAATTAAAATTGTTTTAATAAATCATATTGTGCAAAATAGAATTGGGCAACAAGGTGCTTTCTTATCGCTATTCCGGATTAATTTTCTGTATGGGATTAGTGTGAGAGGTACTGCAGACTTTGCTTGGATAAACTCAGATCCCATCTGATCTTGAACTTCACGTTTGCTAAATTACAAGCTTCATAAGAGGGAAAAAAATGTCTACCTGAACCCAGTAAAGCTGGGGTCATCTGCCCGTACAGGAATGAAGAGCTCAGGTTACAATAATTCCAAAGACTATCTACTCACTTAAGGGCTTAACAGCTACCTTCTCACTTATTGTAATATTTTGTTTGAAATGACCTCAGTGTCTTCAAGCTCCCTCTGATTTAAGTCCCCTCCTGCCGGACTTGCTGGTTCTTCCAGACCTTATCAAGCTACGCACAGACAACCTGATTCATCACTGCTTGGGGCGTGTCAGCACAAAAGGCATCTGTTTAAAAAGAAACATTAATATCGAGGAAGATACCAAAATATCATGGAAATGCCTACCATCTAATGGATGATCATTCACATACACACATTAGAACCAACAGTCTAATATTTCTTTACTGAAACGTGTCAGTTTCAAAGAACTTCAGCTCAGGAGTGTTTGAGAAGTATGCTTTAAAAAAAAAAGACAAGTAGTTACAGAACAGTTATTTGTATTCATGCAGTGTCATTGAACTCCATCAGACAGCTGTGCAATATTCCTCTCTCACCTGGTGTTCAGTGTAATTCTCAGACACGATCTGGATTTAAAGAAATGGCACAAATCCAAAATGTGTGAAATTTGGAAGTCTGAGATATTTGCTTTTATTAGTCAAGGCCTTGAATACAAGAGCAGGGAGATTATGATGGAGCTGTGTAAGATATTAGTTAGGCCACAGCTGGAGTACTGTGCGCAGTTCTGGTCACCCACAATGGGAAGCATGCAATTGCACTGGAGAGGTTGCAGAAGAGATTCACCAAAATGTTTTATGGATTTCAATTCTGAAAAGAGATTATATAGTTTTGGGTTGTTTTCCTCAGCTCTGAGAAAATAATGGGACAGTCTGAGGAAGGGTCACTGGACCCAAAACATTAACTGAGATTTCTCTTTACAGACACTGCCAGACCTGCTGAGTTTTTCCAGTAATTCCTGTTTTTGTTTGTGAAGGTTGAGAGAAAACCTGATTGAGGTGCACAAAATGATGAGGGGCATAGAAAGAGTAGATAGAAAATATTTCTCATTAGTAAACCATTATCCAGGGGGATTGATTTAAGGTATAGGCAGAAGGCTTGGGAGGAAGTATGTTTTCTCCCTGAGGGTGGTGAATATCTGAAACTCACTGCCAGAAAGGGTGGTAGAAGCAGGAATAATCATAACATTTCTAACGTATTTAGATGGCTAGTTGAAGTATCATTGTATTCAAGGCTGTGGAGCAAATGCTGAGAAATTGGTTTAGAGCAGACGGGAGCTGATGACCAGCATGATCATGATGGGATGAAGAGCCTCTTTCCATGCTCTGAAACTCTATTACTCTATTTAGCATGAAGATTATTAGGACAGCAGCATAAATTAGCTACTAAAACAGGCTCAAATGCGTCTGTATATTTTCCATTTGATTAAAAACTGAATCTGAATCAGTTGTCAAGGAGCCCGACAGGGGAATATTGTTTGTTCTCATTTTTGGGGGCAGGCTGGGGGATGCTAACAAAATTTAATAAATATTTAGTTAGGGGAAATTTCCGCTCATTTTGTACTGGATGTTAAACAGACAGTGTGACAACTGGGGATAGTGGAAACATTGAGAAAAGCAGCAGATAATTAAAACTGGGCATTCTCAATATATACATGAAGCCAGGTACGTTTCTAGATAACTTTGCTGAGGGAAACATATAGATCAGAAAAAGGAGTTAAAGGATAGATCTTTCAGTGTTGTGGATGCACCACCATTAAATATATTCCAGATGAAGTTAGAAACATTGTTTTTGTCTCTCTCAGGATCAAGGGAAATGAGGAGCGGGCAGGATAGTGGAATTCATAGAAAAGACCAGCCCACATTACACCGAATAGGCTTGGAGTGTTTTAAGATCCTTTCCTGCTTTTATCTCTTATGTTCTTAGTACTCTCAAGTAGTATGTAAAAGAGACAAATTCCAGCAACTGCACATACAGTAAAATGCATAAAATCTTAGAGTTGCAATCCAGGATGCCCTGCTCCTCCAGATGCTGCACGATTACAGCATCTTGTAGAGATGTTCACCGATGAAATATATGGAAGAGTGTGACATTCTGGGCTTACCTGATAGATACATAGTGGCCAGGTGACAAAGAGTTGGTACTTGTCCATTCAATGGAAGTACCCTTTTAATAGCTTAGCGATTCTTATTTACAGCCAAACAACCACAATGAAAAGACACTAAGAATTAACTATGACACATTGATTCATTCTTAAAATGTGATTAATTTCTAGAGATTTTAAAAATACAAACTTTATAAAAATGTTCTCCTTGTCTCTTTCGTTTGTCTCTTAATCAAATTGTAGTGCTCATTTCATTTTGCTTTCCGCTTCCAATTGTGACATTAATTGACATATTCTAAGATTTCCTGGTCAGACTGTGCTTTGTTAATTAATGATATTTAGTCAGATTGGTGAAGGAGGTATACAGTAAGTTGTCTCATTCCTACAGGGTCTACACACACTATAAGAGGTGCTATATTTGTTCAATTGTTGGTGGATTGAATCTTCCAGTGAAAAATGCTACAGAAGGTGGGCAAATGGAAGAGGAACAATCATTTGCTTGCTGGTCACTGCAAACTTAAGTCTTTTAGCTTATTTTGAACACAACAGACAACATGGCATTTCAAAACAGGTAGCAGGCTCCATTTATAATTCCATGCGCAAATTTGTAAACTATGAGTCAGATTAAAGAGGTTAACGTGTGGCTGGAAGACTAGTGTTGAAATAGTTGTGCACTGGCACTAGTTTTAGGGAAAGTGGGATCTGTATCAATGGGTTAGTCTTCAAAACAACTCTAGGAGGCAGATGTCACAGAAACTGATAAAATTCTAACATAACTAGACAGGGTAAATTCAGGAAGAATGTTCCTGATGACTGGTGAGTGCAGAAACAAGGATCACAGCCTAAGGAGATAAAAGGTACTGCAGATGCTGGAGAATCCGAGATAACAAGCACGGGGCTGGATGAACACAGCAGGTCAAGCAGCATCATAGGAGCAGGAATTTTCTCCTATGATGCTGCTTGACCTTCTGTGTTCATCCAGCTTCATGCTTGTTATCACAGCCTAAGGATATGGGATAGGCCATTTTCTACTGAGCTGAGAAATCCAGACAATGGTGAGTCTATGGAATTCTCTGCCACAGAAAATCAAATTCGGGAAGATGTGATAAATCAAAAAGTAAACCCATGGACAAAGAGAAAGCTAATCTACAGGAAATGGTAAACACACCTTAGTAAGAAGGGATTGAGCATACAAATCAAAAAGAGTAGATCAACAAATACCGGTATTTCTCCTATAACGTGTTTTTTGTTAACACGAGTTGGCTATAATGAGATTGATAAATGTGTTTGGATAACGCAAACTTTCTACTGTACAGTGCTGCAATTTTCTATAGCACGAGATCGCACAAGAACACAACTATTGTGTTATAGGAGAACTACCTGTAAGATGATAAGTCCTATAAAAAATAAAAGGATAACACAGAGAACTTTGTACCTTACTGCACATAGAATCCCTGCAGTGCAAAATCTGGGCATTTGGCCCATTGAGCCCACAATGATCCCGACCTACCCCATCCCTATAATGCTGCACTTCCCATAGCTAATCCATCCAGCCTGCACATCCCTGGACACTTTGAGTAACTTAGCATGGCCAATCCACCTAACCTGCACATCTTTGGACTGTGGGAAGAAACCCACGCAGACACAGGGAGAATGTATAAACTTCACACAGTCAGTTGCTCAAGGCTGGAATCAAACTCAGGTTGCTGGAACTGTGAGGCAACAGTGCTAAGCAAGGATCCACCGTGCACTTAGTATTCAAAACAAAACGGATGAATTGAGGATGCAAATATAATAAGCACTTTGTTTCCAGTTGATGGCACGACCGCACAAGTCAATTTCTAGAATAAAACATGGCTTGGTAGGGCTTGATTTTTTTTTGGTGTAGTTAGCTAACATTGTGATTAGTCTCTGAAATGTATCCTCACAGAACTGCTGATGTCTACGACAACAGAACAAAATATTATTACACAAAATTAAAAAAAGGCAAATACAGAAAACAGTTACATTGAGAAATGGCAGTAAAATGAAGTTTCAAACATTTCCCTGAATCTATCTGCCACAGAGACTCAAGTACTGAAAATCACACCCCCATCTCAAATCCTTAAGTTTCTGCTTAACTGACACCCGGCAGTTTCATTGCCATGGTCCATCGAGACAATTCAATGAGTCCTTTTCAAGATTGCCAACCAACTTGGAAGGTTTAAACTTTGTGGGATGTGATAAACTGCAGATTTCAAACTAAACTTTCCTGGTGAGGAAGGCTTACAAACTAATGTGTTACGCTGAGACAAGTGCTAACCTAAACTCTTTCTTAGGGGAGAAACTAAACCGGTTTCTGAACTCAATGCTGGTGTTTCCTGAGCTGAATTAAAATAAAACATGCTCAATCCTCAATTACTCAGAACCGGAAACAAAGCTAATGGCCTTAAATAATAACCTACCTGTCATACATGCAACATCCTTCCATCAATACCACAGAAGTAATTAATCACTTGCGATATGACAAATGCTGAATTTAAGTCACTGCTCCAGAAAGACATACTGGCCACTGAAAAAGAAATAACCAACAGCCATCCGCCTCTATTTTGAAATCCAAATTCTAAAAATTATAGTAATACATCTAAATTATAACCCTTCTGTCTCACAAGTACAATCTGATAGCCATTACAGACACATCGCTGAAGGATGATGTTAATTGGGATCTGAATCCCGAAGGGTACAGGGCATTTGGGAAGTACAGAAAGCGAGGAAAAGGTGGAAGGATAGCTCTGTTAATCATGGGAATATTAGCACAATAAAAAGGAACGATAAAAGTTTAGGAAATGGCTTGGGTAGAGATGTGAAATGATAAAGGCATGAAGTCACTTGTGACACATAGGGATGAAGCATAAAGAAAGTAATAATAGAAACTTGTGACAAAGGAACAGCAACAATCACTGGAAATTTTCGTTAATGTACAAACTGAAAAAATCAGGTGTGTAAAAGTAGCCTAGCTGAGGAGTTCTTAGGATGTTTTCAGAACAGTTTCTTAGAACACATAGTGGAGCCAACCAAAGAGTAATGTGCAATGAGGTAAGATGAATGAATGATCTCAGTGAAGACAAAACTAGGTAACAACAACCATCACAATTGAATTTTACATTTTCTTTAGAGAGAGAGAAGGGCGAAATGATCTTTTGTCGTTTAAATAAGATCAATTAAAAACATTAAAGCTGAGTTGGCTAGAGTAAATTGGGGGAAAAAAAACACATCAACAGAGATGCAGTGGCAGACATTTACACGAATGTTTCAGAATATGCCAAATAGATACATTAAGAGTAAGGTAAGATCCAAGGGATAGACACACAATCTGTGGTTGACTAGAAATATTCAAAATATTACTAAACTTAAAGGAAATTCAGGTGGACAGTAAGAAGATTGGACAGAGTATGAAAAAAACAAAGAATGACAAAAATATTAATAAAGAAGGAAAATTACAGCATGAGAGGAAGCTAGCTATAAATATAAAATATTATTAAGATGTTTCCAAGCGTATTTAATAACGAAGAGCTAACAAGAGAGCATTGTCCCAATAGAAAGTGAGTCTGGAAAATCAATCATACAAAATAAGGAGTTGGCAGACAAATTGACAGGCATTTTGCACCAGTCTTCACTATGGATGACCACAGTCATGTCCCAGAGCAGCAATAAATCAAGAAGTGGAACAAGAGGAGAAATTCAGGAAAATTAGAATCAGCAGAGAAAAGTTACTTTCTAACATTTGGAGCTATGGGCTGACAAATGCTTGGAGCCAAGTTGACTTCATCCTAGGGTCTTGAGATAGTTGATGTATTGATTTTAATTTTCCAGAGCTCCTGTAATCAAAACTAATTGCTTTATTTGTAAAAAGAGAAAGACAGAAAGATGGAAACTATAGATCAGTTTGTTTAACATCTGTCACAGGCAAAATGTTAGAAGCTATTAAAGAAGTTAGCTTTGTTAAGTTCAAATTAGTCAGACAGAGTCAACATGATCGTGTCAGGATGAAATCACATTTAACCAATCTATTGAAGTTCTTTGAAGAAATAACAAGTGCTGTGGTTAAAGAGAAACTAGTGGATGTGATAAAGTGCCACATCAAGGGATATTGCAGAAAATGAAAGCACATTGTGTAGGGGGTAGCATATTGTCAAACATTAATAATTGGTTGGCTAACAGAGAGCAGTGAGTTGCCATAAATGTCTTTTCCCAGTTGGCAAGACGGAATGAAAATTGTGCCACAGGGATCAGTGCTGGAACCTCTATAGTTTACGATTCATTTCAATTACTGAGGTGAAGGGAAGGTAGAGTTGCCAAATTTGCTGATGACACAAATGCAAGTAGGAATGTGAATTGTGAAGTGGACAAAGTGGCAGAAAAGGTATTGACAGGTTAAGTGAGTGGGAAACGATGTGGCAAATGGACAACAATCTGGCAAGATGAAAAATTGTCCATTTTGGGAGGAACAATAAAAATGAAACATCTAAATAAACTCAGCAATTCTGGCAGTATCTGTGGAGATTGAAATAAAGTTAACATTGAGAGTTCACTTTGACTTTAAAACTTGTCATTATTTTCATTTGTCAAAGTGGGGGAAGGTGGCTTCAGTTGAATGGGAAATTATAAAAGCAACGGTAAAGGAGAAGGTAGGAGTGCCAGTTAATTTTGGGGTTGATGGCTATCAGAAATTAAAAAGGAACAGACAGAATGTGTGAATGTCATAATGTACCAAGGAACCATAAAAGTGTAGGGAAACTTGACAATATAACAAATTTAAAGGCTTTGCATCTTAATGCATGAAGCATTTGGAATAAGGTAGATGAACTGATAGTGCAAAACAAGGTCACAATGACTTCAAACTAATAAAAGCCAGGGGAGAGCTCAGGAGAAGTTATAAAAATTTCCAGAACAATAGGACAGACAATATGGAAAAGGTCAGGCAGAGCAGATAAGGTGACAACTATGAGAAGGGGGGCAGTCAGTGAATGACTGAGGTTTTGCAATTAAATGTGCACAGTCCATGAAACAAGGTAAAGGAGCTTGTAGTGCAGATTGAAATTGGTGGCTATGATGTTGTGGGCATCACAGAGATGTAGCTGTAAGGGGATCAGCGGCTGGGAACTAAATATTCATGGATACATGTCTTATCAAAAGGACAAGCAGATTGGCAGAGGGGTCAGGGTTATCTTGTTAGTAAGAAATAAAACTGAATTGATAGCAATAAGGGTCAGAGGGTGTGGGTAGAGTTGAGAAACCACAAAGGAAAGAAAAGGGACCCTGATGAGACATATGTACAGGCCTCCCAGCAGTAGTCAGGATGTGGAGCAGAAAATAAATCAGGAGATAAGACATACAAGAAATGCACTATTACAATAACCATTGAACTTCAATATGCAGGAGGACTTGGACAATCAGGTTGGCAGCAGATCCCAAGAATGTATATAAGATGGTTTTTTTGGAGCAGGTTGTGGTAGAACCCACAAGGGAACAGACAATTCTGGATTTGGTGATGTGTAATGAGGCAGACTTGATTAGCGAGCTTAAGGTGAAGGAACTGATAGTGTCATAACATGATAGAATACATCCTGCAATTTGAAAAAGAGTAGATTGCATTAGATGTAACTGTATTACAGTTAAGTCATGGTAACTACAAAGACATGAGAGAAGAGCTGACCAGAGTTGGTTGGAAGGGGATTGTAGGAGGGAAGACAGTGGAGCAGCAATGGTAGGAGTTTCTGGGGGTACTTTGGGAGGCACAGGAGAAACTCATCCCAAGGAAGAAGAAACATACTAAAGGAAGAATAAGGCAACCATGGCTGACAAGGGAAGTCAGGGACAGCATAAAGGCAGAAGAAAAAAAACATAAAATGTGGTGAAGATTAGTTGGAAGCCAGAGGTTTGGGGAGACTTTCAAAATCAGCAGAGGACAACTAAGAAAGCAATAAGGGGATAGAAGATGAAATATGAGAATAAGCTAGCTTGTAATATAAAAGAAGATTGCATGTCTGTTATTAGATATCAAAAAGGTAAGAGAGAGGCATGAGTAGACATTGGACTGTTGGAAAATGAAGCTGCAGGAGTAATAATGGGAAACAAAGAAATGGCACAGGAACTAAATAGGTTCTTTGCATCAGTCTTTAAGTGGAAGATACCAGCAGTATACCCAGAATTCAAGAGAGTAAGGGGGCAGAAGTGAGTGTAATGGTTATCGCTAAGGAGAAGTTGGTGGGAAAGCTGAAAGGTCTGAAGGTGGATAGATAACCTGGATCAGACAGACTGTACTCTCGGGCTCTGAAGGAGATAACTGAGGAGATTGAGGAGGCAGTGCTGGTGATCTTTCAGGAACCACTAGAGTCAGGGAGGGTCTCAGAGGACTGAAAAATGGCTAATATAATACCCTTGTTTAAGAAGGGAAGGAGGCAGGCAAAAGATGGGAAACTGTAGGCTGGTTAGCCCGACCTTGGTAAGATTTTAGAATCTGTTATCAAGGATGAAATGCACGGTACTTGGAAGTGTATGGTAACATAGGGCTGAGTCAGCATGGCTTCACAAAGGGCAGGCCATGTCTGACAAAGCCGTTAGAATTCTTTGAGGAAGTAATGAGCAAGTTAGAAAAGGGAGATGACATGATCTATTTATCTATATATCCCAGGGTGTTAGGGGCAAGGTATAACATGGATAAATGATTGGTTGACTGGCAGAAGACAGAGAGTGGGGATAAAGGGGTCTTTTCAGGATGGCAGCCAGTGACTAGTGGAGTTCTGCAGGGGTCACTGTTGGGACCACAACTATTCATTTTACATGTTCACAATCTAGACGAAGGAACTGATGGCATTGTTGCTAACTTAGCAGATGACACAAGAATAGGTGGAGGGACAGGTAGTGTTGAAGAAGGGGGAGCTGCAGAAGGATTTGGACAGGCTAGGATAGCGAGCAAAGCAGTGCCAGAAAGAACACAATGTGTGAAAGTGTGAGGTTATGCATTTTCATAGGAAGAATAATGCCTTAGATTATTTTGTAAATGGGGAAAGGCTTTGAAAATCTGAAGCACATTGGGACTTAGGAGTCCTAGTTTAGAATTCTTTTAACACTAATATGCAGGTTCAGTTGGGGCTTAGGAAAGCAAATGGAATTCATAGAATCCCTAGTGTGCAAACAGGCCATTTGGCCCAACAGGTCCACACCCCTGCTCCGAAGGGCATCCCACCCAGTTTCCTTCCCCTAACCATGCATTTCCCATGTCCAACACACCTAACCTAAACATCCCAGGGCACTATAGGCCATTTAGCATGGCCAATCCACCTACCCTGCACATCTTTGGACTGTGGGACGAAACCAGAGCACCCGTAGGAAATCCACATAGACACAGGGAGAATGTGCAAACTCCACACAGACAGTCACCTGAGGCTGGAATTGAACCCGGGTCCCTGGCGCTGTGAGGCAGCAGTGCTAACCGCTGAGTCACTGTGCTGAACGTTAACATTTATTTTGAGAAGGCTAGAATACAACAGTAGTCATGTGCTTCCAAGGTAATAGAAGACTCTCGTCAGACTGTATTTGGAATACAGTGAGCAGTTTTAGGCTCCGTATCTAAGGAAGGATGTGCTGGCCTTGGAGGGGATCCAGAGGAGGTGTACAAGAATGATCCTGGGGATGAAGGTGTTGTTATGAGGAGCGTTTGAGGACTTTGGGTCTGTACTCGATGGAGTTTAGAAGGACGAAGGGGCATTTCATTGAAAGTTACAGAATACTGACAGGCCTGGGTAGAGTGGATGTGGAGCAGATATTGCCACTAGTAGGAGAGACTAGGACCTGACGGCACAGCCTCAGTGAAGGGTGATCCTTTAAAACTGAGATGATGTAGAATTTCCTCAACTAGAGGGTGGTAAATTTGTGGAACTCACTGCCATATTATTTAGTGTATCGAAGACAAATATAGATAGATAGATTAGTAAGGGATCAAAGGTTACAGGGAGACAGAAGAACAGGGTTGAGGAACATTTAAGCCATGATCAAATGGCAGAGCAGACTTGATGGGCGAAACAGTCTAATCCTGCTCCTATATCTAATGGTATTTTCATCATTTATAACATTTATTTTCTGCAATCCCACTGTCAATGGATCTTTGTGCCTGCAACCTTTTGATTTACGTTTCCCTATCATGGCGATCGTAATCATTTAGTGTTAACTTTCTTTTCTTTTCCTACTTCACATTTCTTTGTATTGAATTGTTGATGCCATTTATTCCTTTTGTAATTTTTTTCCCTGGCAGTATGTGAAAATAGCTGTACAAATGCTAAAATAAAAAATGAAACATAAATGGTCAGGTTTGTAAATTTAGTTTTATTAAGTGATCTTTATGACAACCAAAAGACAAAACATTTAAGGACTGCAACTGCCACCATGCAATTCACAAAAGCCAATGGCAAGTAACAGACAAAAAAGAACAATCCTAAGATTTAAAACAAAATATAAAACAGTGCATTTCCGTACAATAACTTAGAACTAAACCTGAGATGTACAACGAATGTTGAATTTGAAGGTCACCATTCATGCAGTGCAAAACCATACTACAGGGAAATTTAATCAACATTTTGGACATTTGACAGAAAAATCCTACACTAGTGTAAAGAATATGTTCATCTTTACGTGACATTCAAGCTAAATTTTATCATTAAATTAGACTGATTTAAATATTATGCAAGACTGGCAACAATGGAAGGCAAATTTTGTTACCATGTTACTAATGTAGTAAACATGCATTAAACCTTTCTTTGTTGTCACGCTGAACAAAACAATCAAGGCAAATTCTTTTCGAATTTGATTTCTTATTTTTAAGTAGTCATATTCAAATCATTTAAAAGTATCAAAATTTTCACATCTGAATTTATTCTTAAGTCTAGTAAAGCAAAGTTTACATTCCATAGCCTATTTGGACAAAACCTTTCACAGAACCAAATGGACACAGGTAAGTGTGTGAACTACAAACGTACAAAATAATTTAAAGCTGTCATTCAAATGTATTAAAGGTTTTTATTCTGAAATGGAGGATATACATAATGATTGGTCGGGAAACAATTTCTTTGTCCATTATAAATTGCTGCATGATGTTACCTTTCATTAACTGTTTCATTTGTTTCTAACCTTGCAGAAGATGTGTGGCAAGATCAGAAATCTAGTCATGCAGTAATAATGTTTCATTTAACACTTGGTCTCATGCAATTAGACAAGAATATAGACAGGACAATCAAACACACCACAGTTAGCCTCACATATTGGAGGAAGACGACAACTATCATTGATTAAAAGACACCACAAAATAATCACGTACTTTGAAACTTCTAGTGCTACGACATTCATTCAAGGATTTTGACAAACACAGAACGTGTGCCAAATAGAGAAAGCACATGAGCATATCAAGCTGCAAATCAAGGGATGACAGTAACTAGTGTATTTTTATTTTACCCTTGCTACTCCTTTCAAGTTTTTAAAAGAAACGATCTGTAACAATGGTTTGCTATATTTTTTCAGGAACTGCAATAGTAGCAAAATTTGCCTTTAAATTACTTTGAGAGGATGGAATATTACAAAGATACCGGTTACACTGTTTTTTTGTTATGTCCCGTTGTTTGCTGAAGTTCAGTTTCATAGCCGACACTCAGCCAAACCTAGATATTCTGCGGCAAATATTCAATGACAAAGCGAAGCATTACATTACTGTTCACGTTAGTTATACAAAAATTCACATAAATAAACCAGATTGAATGGAATGTTGACATACGATTTTCAAAATCTGGGTCATACTTCACAGTCAAGGCAGTTTAATGCACAAAACACACTACTGTGAATAAATTGCAAAGGATGCTCCTCTATGAAGTTAGAATTTAAGGTTCTATAGTGAAGTCACATCCAAGTTTCTGTTGTCAGCGAAGCATAAATTGTGACAACCACAGAATTATACATTCAAGACAAGGTAAATTTGATTCAACATGTAACGGGAAGGAAATTACTGTTTTAATTTTGTAAAAATGGCAGTTTTTTACAAAAGTAATGTGAACTAAATTGCTTGGCACAATTCACCAGTATTGCTGAGTAAATCACATAAAGTTCATATACTGCAAACAAATTTTAGCTCACATTCACCAGAAAACAAATAAAAAATAACCTAAACAAACTTAACACAAAACAGAAGTTGAGTTAACCCTTTAAGGGAAGGTAGCCAGGAAAACAAACCTTTATATTAGTTTTTAATCAAGCATGTTTTAGACTCATAGCAATTTGTGTGCGCAAAAAATGGTGGAGTGGGGGAAGGATAACCCTCATATTCTTATTGAAATAATGTTTGTTGAATATTAAGTCCATTAAAAAGTCACTAATTTCACAAGCTTGTACAATAGGATATGTAGCCTGTAACAGAAAAGACAAACATTGCCTAATATTTGAATTCATTTTCAGAATGAAGCAAATCCCAGGCTACAGCCTGTGAAAAACAAGTTGTGAAGCAAATACCAAGAGGGCAGGAGTCTTAATTTTGAACAAGCACTGCATGTGCAAAACACACTTCAGGAAAAACTGAAGGAAAGTTACTGGTGGGACTTGAAATTTTTTTTCAGTCCTTTGACAATACACTGGAGAATTGGGCTAATGTCAAATTCCATCAACTGAAGAGATTAGAAAACTGTTGAATAAGGTTTATGCAGAGTTTTAATTTTGGCAAATAGAAGATTTGGCAACCAGAAGAAGAGTATTAGTATCATGTTTAATACTGCATTACTAAGATGGTTTTTAGTATTTGGAACAGATCCCTATTCAGTTTGCACTTTTTCAGTGACTTAAACATTAAAATATATTCCAGAATCGTTATGCTAGATTTATATAGATACAGTTCACAAAAAGGTGCATAACTTCAAATCAGTAGTAAGTTATCAAAAAACAAGGTTGAATTGGTATACATAATACAGGAAAATTTAGGAAGTGGTACTCAATTTTCTACAATGTTCATACTGTTCAGGATTTAAAATCAAAACATTACTCATATTTATATGTTTGTATTTTTAAAACAAACACATCAAAAGACAGGTATAACGTGACAAATTTCAAGTCCTGGCACTCTTGTCGTTAATGTGTATTGTAAGATGCTGATATTCTAAAAGAGTGAGTTTATGCTAACATAGATCTGCACAGTGTTCGTGTCTGTTTAATACACAACAAAAGTGATTAGCACTTTGCTCCTTCATGAAACATACAAAGACCAACTTATCTGTGTCTTTGCAGGATCTTTACAGCTACATTTTTCATAATCAGATCTGCAACTTTTGAAGTCCAATGTTGCACGTTTATTGAAAGCACTTGTTTGCAATCCACATATTAAGTGTTTACCAGTCATCTTGTCTTTGTTTGGTGGTGTCATAGGCCCTGACCACTTCAGACTGGGACACAATACCATTCTCATCTTGGGAGAAGGCATAACCATCTATGAAAATAAAAACAAAATAGCACATCACATATAAAAACTCAACATATTACCGAAGAATGAATTGTGAAACAACTTATTGTCATTATATTATCAAAATTAATTAATTTCACACTTTAAATAAAGTATAATGTAAATTTCTCAACATTGTGCTAGTAAGTTATTAGGTACTAAAAGAGGGATCCCCCACAGGTGCAAAATGTGAGATGCTGACACCATTGTTTTAGAAAAATAGACCTGTTTCTCAATGGAGATGAATGGTCCCCCTCACCTATCAATACTTGTGATTAGTCTCATTAGCTTTCAGCCAAACTGCTGGCTAAGAGCATTTAGAGACACAAAAAACAGATGTGTTTAAGCCACAGACATGTTTCCCCATGTGTATACTCAGAGCAGAAATGACAAAGGAATCCAAAGCATTACACATACCTTGTTCTATGATCAGTTATGGTGAAAGGGCAGGGTGAAAACATGAGCATAATGGAATCACCTAAAGAGTTAATCTGAAGCACAGGGATTTAACCATAATTGCTAAACTGTAGGAAAATGTTCGTCAAATGGAAACACTTGGGAAAACGATACTTACGTAATGAACTCTGCTGGAAAGAATCAGAACGGTGTAGATTGAAAGTATTCTTCCTAAAAACATTCTTTAAGAGTTGAGCTCGTTCAGTTAAGCTTTTCAGGAAAGACAGAATTAGAATTAGTTGAAATGCTCTAGGAAAAAACTGTCAATATTAATTTTTCTGCTGGTTGCAAAAATAGAACATATTTAATACATTACAAATTGAAAATTTAAATTGAGATCAGTCAGTTCTTCACCACACAAGACAAATTCACACCATTTTGTCAACTATCAACACTCAACCAGTATAAAATCTAAAGCCTTTCTAACCAGTACAACTAAAGTGTATCCTTTATAAGTGTATCATCCAAAAACATAAATAAATTGTAACTTATATTTGTGAAACACAACTTCTACGTTTAAACAAAATACCAAGTTACATTGAACCACCCACAATTTGTTGACATTGAAAAGATATTCAAAGTTTGAATAAAACAAATTGAGAGTTTTTTAAAAAGTTCTTAGCCACATCAGACTTGAAAACAATAGAATGGACAACTCTTCTACTAACTCACCTAATTAAATAGTTCACTAATGTGGAAGAAATCTGCTATTCTTAACCATTCTGGAATGTAGATAACACTGGAGTTTTGTGGTCCTCCACTGGGAGGTCTTAAACTCGTTGAGATCCTCCCACCTATCTTTGACTTGTTGCAATTTTATAGGGGATGGTCAAGACCTAAAGTAGCCTTTCCCCTAGTCTCTCCATTAAGACACCACCTACCTTGGGTCTCGACTCACGTTTTTGGTCAAAAAATCCCCTGCTGGTCCTTGATTCCTGGACTTAGAAACTAGGGACTGCCTGTAGTGCAGTCTTGGACAGTGTAACTGCTGGGTCTACAGAGCTGTTGACCAATCTGATTAGGTGCAGGTTTCACCCTTTGATCAGGCCTCCAACCATTTAATACTTTTGAATGGTTATGGGTACCATTATCGGCGAGGATGTGCTTCCTGCAAACTCTCGGTTTGACATGGCAGGAAGCCTACCTCAAAACCCTGTCCAAAAATTCTATAACATCTAAAGGCAAGAAGTAGGGAGGAACATGAAATAATTACTTATCACCAGTGAAAAAGAATTGAAAAACAAATGGGACAGTGGGCTGATAAGTTCCTTGCTCTGTATCATAGAAACTTAAAAGCAGTGATTACTGAAACAGTGAATACATGGATTATAATCTTTCAAAACTCCCTAGATTCTAGGGAAAGCAGATAACAAGCCAGTTAGCCAATATCTATCTCTAGGATAATGATACCATTTCCTTAATAATGAATTCCAGCAAGACACTTAGAAAATCATAAAACTTTCAAGGAGAGTCAATGTGGCCTTATGAAAGACGGAAGTTAGATTTATCGGACAACATTTAGATATGCTGGAGCGAGCTTTACTTTGTCTAGCTTTTAACCTTAATTTTAAACCTTGTGTTCTGAGGGAATGGTGAAAATGAAAAGGCAGCAAGTTTTTAACACTTTGAATTGAAGATGTATTTTCCTGCACAGATATGTTATATTTAAAGTGCATTCAATCAATTTGTGATAAAGTATGCCCTGAAGGCGTAATAAGGTACTATATAGATGGAAAAGTTTATTTGCAAGCATCTATTTTAGTGACATTGCTTAAGGAAAGTGGTATGAAAGGGTGTGGATAAGCAGATGGGAGATATCTGAGGAGAGAGTTATGCCGAGTTGCCTGTTGTGTTCCCTGGGAATTGGTTTCAGGAGGTACGCTGTATGCTTGGTACACGGGACGCAGGCTAAGTACACTAATAATATAAAATTGTAATGAAAAATGTAAAAACGTAGTGACTTCAAGATGTTAGTTCTGATTACATATTATAAAAGTGGTGTTTGCCAATTCAGATTATTTATAGTCAGTGACGCTAGTGCTTGTTCGAACATCGAGGTGAAAGCTGAATAGTTTGAAGATGGTTAGCTTGAGAGGTCTAGGATCCCTGGAAGTGAAAAACTTAAAGGAGCATCAAATCATTAATTTTGTTAGACAATAACTACTTTAATATCTCAGTGGCCTAAACCTATCAGACCACTCTGTTAAAAATAAAATCAAACTACTTAATAAAATAAATTAGATAAATTTTAAGTTAAGTAGCATGTTTGAATCCACTTCAACATAAATGTCTTTTAAATCCAGAATATTTAGATAACTATTTCTGCTGTTTATAGCATTAATGGTATAAATGTCATTTAGATGACATCTTAATCTCATGTCTAGTCTAGTTGCTGTGGTAGAAAATAACTGCATGGGGTTTAGTCTTACAACCGTGTGGTTTAGATTAAATTTTATTGTGTTGAACTAACATGGTGCAGAAACGTTTGTACTAATTTTAAATAAACATTTAAAACTAAGTAATACAGCATAGGGGGAAATGTTTCAACCAATATTTTAACGACCAGTTTGATTTTTTTCCTCTCTTTGCTCTTTTTCCATTGTTTTTAGTTTTTTCAAAATGTAAAACGTCAATACTAGTGTAATAATATTTTTTATGTTAAACAAAAAAAAACATGATTTCCCCAATTAATATTCATTGAACATACTGCATGCTGTTGATAAAGCATGTGTGTTTTGGACAACTGTAGGTAAACACAATTTTTCCAAATTAGAATCAAAATGACAACCATATGATGATCAGACCTACAGTAGGAGATAATAATTCAACTTCAACTTTTGGCAATTAGTTTTTTAGGTTTGCAACAAATTTTTTTTTCAGAGTTGATGATGGGAAGGAGATCAGAGGAAGCTTATTTAATTGAATAGACGTAGGATCTGAAAGAGTTAATTACTTGGTTCTTTTACCTTTCTTATTTCAGTAGGAGTATTACAGTTATCCTAGCTTTCCAATTGCCTTTGAAGAATAATCCAACAAGTTCTCAATCCACCATCACTCTCTTCTGCCTGTTCTCACCTTGAGCAACTATTCTCAACTCTACTCATGTGATTGTGGAAAAAAAAGATATTGCTATGGGAACATACATGGGCCGTGGCATGCCTAACGTTTTGCGGAATATGTGAAATTGTTTCAAGGTGTTCTTCTGACCTTGTCTTCTCTCACAGTGATGACACAGTTGTTGCTGCTTCTTGTTCTTTCACTCTTGGGATATGCATTGTGCATGGGTACACAACCACGGTAAATGCTCACCTAAGTCACAGGTTTTCCTGACTTGGAACCATACCACCAGCCCTTCATTATTGCTGCTTTTAAATTGTGCAACATCCTTCCTAACAGCACCAACATCATATGAACTGCAATGGTTCAAGAACTGTTCATCACCATCATCTCCAACGCAATTAGCTATGGTCAATAAATCTAGCCTCGTCACAAAGCCCACATTCCATGAACAAATAAAATAAAATGCACATATGTTGGGTTTGAACTGATGGAAGTGAGTGACATTTTGAATTTTTAACATGATATGCTGTAAAATTTAATTAAAGAAAATGAAACTACAGTGAGACTAAATTTAAAAATACTCAAAAATCGCAATTAAAGACAGAGTTCATAGCTTTCTGTCCTAGTACCCCTAAAAATCCATTAACATCGTTGAGAGACCACTGTGTTGAAGAAATCTAGTGGGGGATATTTATATTTGATTATCAGTGGGGGTTGGATGTGGCTTGAAGATGATCATCTCATGGGCAGAATTATGGTTTGGGTGGAGAATTTGATGAACAGAGATGAAAAATTTACCATGTTGTAGCAATGTGGGCAACTCACCTATATTCAAAATTCCAGTTTAGGATGCTTAATTTGTTTTAGTCAGGTTATTGCTGCAACTCAGCAGAGGTATGAGAAAAGCTCAGGTCATTTCGCCTTTAACTTTCTAATTGCATTAAGTATTCACCTTTCAGTTCAGTTTTTCCTAATAGGCACTCACTGATCTACTGGGTATTTCAGCATTTCCAACTTTTGTTTCAGATCTCCACTTTGCATTTTTTTTTCAAATCAAATTGATTATGCTCTGAACTGCAGGTTAAGTATTATTTGTTTAGTTTATCCAATTGTGCTACGAAGAAGAAACATAGATGCTATTATCAGGCTGCACAGTTCCTTAGAAATCGATAAAAAGTTATAACTAACATTGAGAGCAAAATCGCAGTTGCCTGAATGTTTATTACAAGCCACGTTTGCTCGGTACATCACTAAACACAAACATAATCCCTCAGGACAATTGTCTATTCAAATATTGGAAAGCATTTATTTTACTTTCATACATACTATTATCAATTATTCTTATAAATGTTGTTGCCATCATTTAGTTATAAGAAAACCTGACTCACTACAGAGTGCCTAATGAGATGTACGCAATAATAGTTTTATTTGTCTTTTCCACAATTAAGCACTTTGTTGATTTTTACTATCTCAAATACTTTTGATGTTATAAAGGTTGGCCTATTCAAAACTGCACGTAAGAACATAAACAGAATTTGGCTATTCAGCCTCTCGAAGCCCATTTTCCCATTCATTAAGTTCATGACTAATCTTCTACCTCGACACCATTTTCCTGCACTATTCCCATAATCCCTTGGTATTTTTAATATCCATTTAATAGATACATCAGTGGAAACAGTTCAACTGACAGCTCTGACATTAGCCGAACTCAGAAAATACTTGCCCTTCTCCGAAAATAATCACCTTTCTCCAGCTTTTAATCCCAACATCCTACTGCACGTTGCTACCTCAACATTATACTCTCAATGTCAGATCTATTTTCAAGGATGCCAAATGAAGCTTTTGTCCTACCCAGATCACCAACATATTGGAATCTAGACACAAATGAGATTCTGTGATTGTCTTCAATCTGTTGAATTTAAGGCTCATACCTACATGCGGCTTTAGGTTTATCTCATAGTTCTATCGTTGACTTTCTCGGTTCCACTACTTCAATACTATCACCCTTGGCAACATTATTTATTTCAGTCTTTCTGATGTCAAGTTAACCAAAGATCGTTGGTCTCACTCCTCAGTTTGTCCATCAATACTACAGCTGATATCAGGCTCTCCAACTGTGTATCTGCCTGGAGGAGCCCACACTTAACATTGACCATGAATATCGGTTAAATTGAAATTATTAACTTTAATATTCAAAAAGTTTCAATTTGGACCTCAAACAGGTGTGAATACCTGTCCTCTTCACCCTTGGCCAATCCAATCAGTGCTCTGTACCTCGTGGATTTGGCTTCTGGATACCTCTTGTCCTCTGCAAATCCCTCCATGGTTTTGCTCCAAGAACTCTTCCAGCTATTTCTTCCTGCATCCTTTGCCTGTTCAGCACTGGACTAATGCTCATTCTTCACTTCTTCTGATTGATAAATGATGGTCGTTTCTTCAATCATTACACTCCAACTTCAACATCTTTGCTTTATGATCTATCTTTTGATTTTCAAAAGCCGAAAAGATTCCTGCATTTCACTGTCCCTCTTAAAGAGTATTCTGTTTAGCTACCATTCAATAAGTATGCTTACAACTTGTCACTGTACATGAGATACCACTGAAATTATAGTTTAACATCCGTGAGTGGTTGTTTGGAAATTTATTATCCCAGAGGTTGTTCCTAATTCTACGTTTTTAGATCAAAGATAATTGCATTGTCCTTATATGATAGTATCTTAGAAAAAAAAATGAACAGTATCTTCACCAAGTATAGTATGTAATTTATACCTTTTGCCATACACAGCTGCACCTGGATCCTGGAATTGGGCTTCCAATTCTTGAACCTCTTCGACCAGAGTTTTACGTAAAGTTCTCTTAAAGCTGAAAATGAATATTAAATTGATTCTTAATGACAGATATGTTAGAGGTCCCGACAGGGATTAAAGTTCAAATATGGAAAAACATTTTCCCTTAGTAGTATTTCACAGATTTTGCAGAAAAGCATTTACAATTATGCATAAGGCAAAGCAAGTTTGCCAAAAAGTTATACAAAATAGAAATTGAATCAAAACAGAGTATAAAACATTTTAGATAGACTTCTTAAAAGAAAAAGTGTTTCACTGTTTGAATATTCTACAGAAGTGAGTCAGGATCAAGCCAAGAACTAGCACACTGAGCATCAGATTATAAGTTCCATTACAGATAAGGTGCACTTATAACAGAATTCTAGTGTGGGCAAGGAGGAATGAAGCGGACACAAGCTGACTCTTTCAGGTAGCATGAACATCTTCAGAACTTGGTTTCTTGATTATCCAATTTTGTGTCTTTTTCATATTTTTCACCTTTGATTTAATTTTATCTTGCTGAAAACTATCCAAGCCTCAGAACATTTCAGCTTAATCATTTTCCACCAAGTACTACAATTCATGTTTTCTTTCTACAGAAGCCTTCTAAATGCTTCAGAATTTGCCTAAGTTTACAATGTCATGAAATGAAGTAATGTCCTTTAAAATAATCACTCTGTCCAGAAATTCTATCAAGTAATTCAAATACTTGATGTCACTGCGTTAATTTTGAATTGTCACACTAACATTTCGGCTTGCTGCTTCACTTAATTTTTTTAAAAAATGAATTACTTTTCTTTTAGAGCTAGGAGTTTCAAAGATTTTTACTTTTATCTTTGTCATACATACACTTTGTAAGTCACATCCCAGAGAAGAGAAGTAATCGGGATGAAGAATAGACCCATCCAAAACACACCAGAGCTGAACAACATTACAGCCTGCAAAAGTGAATAAAACATAATTTTCACATTTTAAGCAGTAATAAATATATTTTCAAGATCAAAAATTATTTACAATCTTGTACTGATGGTTCATTGTCATGAGTCATAGGTGGGAGGGAGATTACCCTGAAATTAGTATCAATATTTTCAAATGGCTCACCAACAATTACAAACATTTATCTAATACATTTTATTGTTATGCCTGCATTTTAAGCCTAGTGGTAGAAGTTTTGATGCTTTGGAACAGCACAAGAAAATGAAACAATATCTTGGAGGCTATAAAAGCAAAGTACAGCAGATGTTAGAAATCCAAAATAAATGCAGAAAATGCTGGAGAAAGCACATCTGGTAGCATCAGAGTTCTGGACTTGAAATATTAACTGTTTTTCTTTCCAAAAATGTAGCCCGACCTCTTAAGTTGTTACTTGAAAGATATAGCTGCCTAAGAGGGAGTGCATCAAAGATTCTCTAGACTGATTGCTGGATGAGGGGATTGTCCTAGGAAGAAAGGTTGTCTAGTATAGGCCTATATTCTCCCACCTCCAACACACCCCCTCCTCCTGGACACCACCCCAAGGCCTCCTACCCTCCCTTGACCTCTATCTCCAACTGCTGTCGAGACTTCAATCGCCTCGACCTCTCCCCCGCAGAACTTGCAGCCCTCGGCACCAATCCCAATCTCACCATAAAACCCATGGACAAGGGAGGCGCAGTTGTAGTATGGCGCACTGACCTCTACATCGCTGAGGCCAGGTGCCAACTCTCTGACACCTCCTCCTACTGCCCCTGGATCATGACCCCACCCCCGATCACCAAACCACCATCTCCCAAACCATCCACAACCTCATCACCTCAGGTGACCTCCCACCCACAGCCTCCAACCTCATCGTTCCCCAACCCCACACCGCCTGCTTCTATCTCCTTCCCAAAATCCACAGGCCTGAATGCCCTGATCGACCCATTGTCTCCGCCTGCTCCTGCCCCACCGAACTTATCTCCACCGACTTCGACTCCATTTTCTCCCCCTTGGTCCAGGAACTCCCTACCTATGTCCGTGACACCACCCACGCCCTCCACCTCCTCCAGAACTTCCAATTCCCCGGTCCCCAACACCTCATTTTTACCATGGATGCTCAGTCCCTATACACCTGCATTCCCCATGCAGATGGCCTAAAGGCCCTCCGCTTCTTCCTGTCCCGCAGACCTGACCAGTCCCCCTCCACTGACACCCTCATCCGCTTAGCCAAACTCGTCCTCACATTCAACAACTTCTCTTTCAATTCCTCCCACTTCCTACAGACAAATGGGGTAGCCATGGGTACCCGCACGGGCCCAAGCTATGCCTGCCTCTTTGTAGGTTACGTGGAACAATCTCTCTCCCGTACCTACACGGGCCCTAAATCCGACCTCTTCCTCCGTTACATCGATGACTGTATCGGCGCTGCCTCGTGCTTCCACGAGGAGCTCGAACAGTTCATCCACTTCACCGACACCTTCTACCCCAACCTTAAGTTCACCTGGACCATCTCCAACACCTCTCTCACCTTCCAGGAGCTCTCTGTCTCCATCTCGGGGAACCACGTAGAAACCGATATCCATTTCAAGCCCATCGACTCCCACAGCTACCTAGAATACACCTCCTCCCACCCACCTTCCTGCAAAAATGCCATCCCCTATTCCCAATTCCTTCGCCTCCGCTGCATCTGTTCCCAGGATGAGGCATTCCACTCCCGTACATCCCACATGTCCTCGTTCTTCTAGGACAGCAATTTTTCCCCACCGCAGTGGTCGAGAACGCCCTTGACCGTGTCTCCCGCATTTCCCTCACACACTGTCCCAGCAATAAAAACCAAAAAAAATCCCCCTCATCCTCACGTACCTCATCCCCCTCAACCTCATCCTGCCCCCTTGACCTGACCGTCGTCCCTGGGCTGACCTATCTCCTCCCCACCTACACTCACTTTTACTGGCTCCATCCCCGCCTCTTTGACTTGTCTGTCTCCTCTCCACCTATCCTCTCCTCTATCCATCTTCTATCTGCCTCCCCCTCTCTCCCTATTTATTTCAGAACCCTCTTCCCCTTCCCCATTTCTGAAGGGGGTATCTAGGCCCGAAACGTCAAGCTTTCCTGCTCCTATGATGCTGCTTGGCTTGCTTTGTTCATCCAGTTCCACACCTTGTTATCTCGGATTCTCCAGCATCTGCAGTTCATATTATCTCTCTTCAAAAAAGGTTTGTTGGGCTAGGTGCTGGAGGATTTTTGTCCTGGCTTGGTTGTAAACAAGGAATTGGCCATTTGCAATTGACCTGAGGGGACATTTCTTCACTCAAAATGTCAGAGGTCTCTGGACTTCCTGACCTCAGACAGTTGAGAATACTCATTTGAGTGTACTCAAGACAGAGATCAATCAATATTGGATGCTAACTGAAATAACTAACATAGCAATAGTGCAGGAAAGGTGCAATTGAGGTAGAAATCAGCCATCATCATTTTGATCATAGGTATAATAGCCTAAAAAGGCTAAATGTCTTCTCCTGGTCCTATTTCCAAGTTCTTATATAAAAACATTCTGCCTCAAACTAATCTGGTGAAAAACTAAGCTTAATACCCAGCTGGATAACAATGGAAACATTTTGGAGGATAACATGCTCAAGTATATCAAAGATTGCAGACAGGTCAAGAAGGACAAGGAAGGACAATTTACCTTTATGAAAGTCATGGAGGATGTCATTTATGACTTTGATAAGTGCAATTCTGATAATATTACAAGTACTTTCAGCATTTTAACTTATTTCCACCCCCCCCAGAGTTCTCCCCTCCTGCTATCTACAGTCTCAACTCTCATCATTACTTCATAGAATCTCTACAGTGTGGAAACAGGCCATTCAGCCCAACAAGTCCACACCAACCCTCTGAAGAGCATCTCACCCAGACCCATCCCCTACCCTACCCTACCCTATAACCCTGCGTTTCCCATGCCTAATCCACCTAAGCCTACACATCCCTAAACACTATGGGGAATTAAGCATGACCATTCCACTTAACTCGCACATCTTTGGACTGTGGAAGGAAAGTGGCCAAAACCCATGCAGACAGGGGGAGAATGTGCAAACTCCACACAGACAGTTGCCCGAGGGTGGAATCGAACCCGGGTCCCTGGCACTGTGAGGCAGCAATGAGCCACTGTGCTGCCCTGACTTAGCCAGTTTTTGGATATCCTCTTCAATTTCAGAAGTGAAATTTTCAAACCAGTTTGCAATGGTTTTCATTCAACTAATCGTGTCTCAGCTGGTGACTCATGGGGTTGAGTTAAAACCCATGCCAAGGATTTGCAAACATAATCTAGGCTGATACTTCATTGTAATGGAGAAGAAGTGCTGATAAGTCAGAAATATTATCTTTTGGATGAGACATTAAACATAATTTGCCTTCCTATTCAAGTGGATTTACAAGATACTGTATTCCTTTTTCCTTGAAATGAAGGAAGTTCTGCCATTGACCCACCCAATATTTGTCCTTCAACTATACACTGCAAAAATTGACTCAGTTCTGAGGAAGGGTCATGGGACCTGAAACGTTAACTCTGTTTTTTTCCTTCACTGATGCTGCCTGACCTGCTGAGCTTTACCAGAAACTTTGCTTGTGTTGCAAAAATTGACTATTGCTATTCATCTCTCATGTTACTGGGACATTTATAAGCAAACGGACATCACCATTTCACAAGCATCAGTGACTACATTTTACAAATAAGCTGTAAAGCACTTTGGAACTGCCTGAAAACAAATAACAGTGCAAAATCAATTTAGTTACTTTTGCCCTTCCTTTTTTTCCCTTCTACATACTTATTCGGTCATTTTTTCATGTTATGCAGAGTTTTGACAATTCAAGGCATTTCTGCCTCAGTCGTCTCTTCACTAGGTTGGCCAATTCCTTTACACTTCAAGTACTGGATCCTTTACTACTTCTTTCAGTAACTATCTTTTGGCTGTCATCCTCGTACTTTATCAAAATGGATTTTAGTCCTCAACAATTTCACTCAACTCCAATCATTGTGCCTGATCAAAGGCATCACTATTGGAATCTGCAACAATCCTTGCTATACCTCTCCTTCGATAAGACATGTGGTTCACTCTTGTTCTAATTCTACTGTGGCTTCCAGCTTCCATGCCAGTCTGATTGGGAGAGTGCTTCTTTGTACACTCATTCCAATGATGAAAATTTCATTAACATTTTTTTCCTTTCCATATATCACAAGATGTGACTTTTTTCTTGACCTCGAGAATTTTATTTTTCAGAACTTGCCATATTTTCCAAACTGGTTCTCCAGTGCCTGGGAAAATTCCACCCTTAGTGTGAGAAAATTATTCAGATTCCCCATCAGAAACAGAAACAAGCTGATCAACAAGTAGTTTAAATTGGGAATGAACGGCCATATCTCATGAGTTTTAGTTAAACTTTGAGGTGATCACTAATATGGTGGATAGGGAAATATCAATGTTCTTTATATAGTCTTCAGGGAACCATCTGATAAAATTCCATACAAGAGGTTCCGAGCAACTATGAAAACGCATGGAGCTGAATAACCTTGTGACATGGGTTGGTTATACACTGGAGGTAAGACTGACAGTAAGTGATACTCTGTGGGCTCCAAACTGGGACCTTAATATTTCACCAGATACATTAATTAATTAGTTAAAGTAATTAAGAGTTGAATATCCATATCCATTGCTAACATTAAGCTAAGAGGGCACAGTAAGTTGAGTCATGAAGGGAAGATTTCAAAGGACAAAGACAGAGTGACTGAGTGAACTAAATTTTGACATTTGGAGTTCAATGCAGGAAAGGTAGAAGGCCATCCAATTCACATCTGAGAAAGCCAAACTGGAGCATTTTCTTAATGGCGAGAGAGAAACTGATTTAAGCATTCATGTATACAAATCAGTAAATGCTAGTTTATTTAATTTATTTTTTCATTAGCTAGGCTAGTATTTGATGCTCAAATTTATTTGGTTAAAAGCTGTCTTCATGGACTGTTGTGGTCCATGTTATGCAGTTCCACCCATGTGCTGTTAGAAAGGGAGAAAGGGATTTTGACCCTGTCATAGTGAAAGAACAGTGATATAATACCAAGTCATGAAGTTTTGAGAGATAACAAAGTGTAGAGCTGGATGAACACGGCAGGCCAAGCAGCATCAGAGGAGCAGGAAGGCTGATGTTTCGGGCCTAGATCCTTCTTCAGAAATGGGGGAGGGCAAGGGGTTTCGGAAATAAATAGGGAGAAAGGGGGAGGTGGATAGAAGATGGATAGAGGAGAAGATAGGTGGAGAGGAGACAGACAGGTCAAAGAGGTGGGGATGGAGCCAGTAAAGGTGGGGAGGTAGGGAGGAGACAGGTCAGTCCAGGGAGGACAGACAGGCCAAGGGGGCGGGATGAGGTTAGTAGGTAGGAGATGGGGGTAGGGCTTGATGTGGGAGGAGGGGATAGGTGGGAGGAAGGACAGGTTAGGGAGGCAGGGAATGAGCTGGGCTTGTTTTGGGATGCAGTAGGGGGAGGGGAGATTTTGAAACTTGTGAAGTCCACATAGATTCCATTGGGCTGCAGGGTTCCCAAGCAGAATACGAGTTGCTGTTCCTGCAACCTTCGGGTAGCATCGTTGTGGCACTGCAGGAGGCCCAGGATGGACATGTCATCTGAGGAGTGGGAGGGGGAGTTGAAATGGTTCGCGACTGGGAGGTGCAGTTGTTTAGTGCGAACCGAGCGTAGGTGTTCTGCAAAACGGTCCCCAAGCCTCCGCATGGTTTCCCCGATGTAGTGGAGGCCACAACGGGTACAGCAGATGCAGCATACCACATTAGCAGATGTGCAGGTGAACATCTGCTTGATGTGGAAAGTCTTCTTGGGGCCTGGGATGGGGGTGAGGGGGGAGGTGTAGGGGCAGGTGTAGCACTTCCTGCGGTTGCAGGGATAAGTGCTGGGTGTGGTGGGGCTGGAGGGGAGTGTGGAGAGGACAAGGGAGTCACGGAGAGAGTGGTCCCTCCGGAAAGCAGATAAGGGTGGGGAGGGAAAAATGTCTTTGGTGATGGGGTCAGATTGCACATGGTGGAAGTGTCGGAGGATGATGCGTTGGATCCGGAGGTTGGTGGGGTGGTACGTGAGGATGAGGGGGATTCCGTTTTGGTTGTTATTGCGAGGAGGGGGTGTGAGGGATGAGTTGCGTGAAATGCGGGAGACACGGTCGAGGGCGTTCTCGACCACTGTGGGGGGGAAGTTGCGGTCCTTGAAAAACAAGGACATGTGGGATGTACAGGAGTGGAATGCCTCATCCTGGGAGCAGATGTGGCGGAGGCGAAGGAATTGGGAATAGGGGATGGCATTTTTGTAGGACGGTGGTGGGAGTCGGTGGGCTTCAAATGGATATCAGTTTCTAGGTGGTTGCCAGAGATATCCATGAAGGAGAGAGAGGTATTAGTGATGGCCCAGGTGAACTTAAGGTTAGGTTGGAAGGTGTCGGTGAAGTGGATGAACTGTTCGTCCTCCTCGTGTAAGCATGAGGTGGTGCCGATGCAGTCAATGTAACGGAGAAGTAGGTGGGGTTTAGGGACAGCGTAGGCACGGAACAGAGATTGTTCCACGTAACCTACAAAGAGGCAGGCATAGTTTGGGCCCGTGCGGGTACCCATGGCCACCCCCTTTGTCTGTAGGAAGTGGGAGGAATTGAAAGAAAGCTTGTTGAATGTGAGGACGAGTTTGGCTAAGCGGATGAGGGTGTCAGTGGAGGGGGACTGGTCGGGCCTGCGGGACAGGAAGAAGTGGACGGCCTTTAGGCCTTCTATATGGGGAATGCACGTATGTAGGGACTGGATGTCCATGGTAAAGATGAGGTGTTGGGGACCGGGGAATTGGAAGTTCTGGAGGAGGTGGAGGGCATGGGTGGTGTCATGGACGTAGGTAGGGAGTTCCTGGACCAAGGGGGCAAAAAATGGAGTTGAGATAGGTGGAGATAGGTTCGGTGGGGCAGGAGCAGGCGGAGATAATGGGTCGACCAGGGCAGTCAGATTTGTGGATTTTGCGAAGGAGATAGAAGTGGGCGGTGCGGGGTTGGGGAATGATGAGGTTGGAGGCTGTGGGTGGGAGGTCACCTGAGGTGATGAAGTTGTGGATGGTTTGGGAGATGATGGTTTGGTGGTCGGGGGGTGGGGTCATGATCAAGGACGCGGTAGGAGGTGGTATCGGAGAGTTGGGCACCTGGCCTCAGCGATGTAGAGGTCAGTGCGCCATACTACAACTGCGCCTCCCTTGTCTGCGGGTTTTATGCTGAGGTTGGGATTGCAGCGGAGGGCTACACAGAGGGAGGGCTCCCTCTGCAGGGGAGAGGTGTGAGTGGGTGAGAGGGGTGAAGAGGTTGAGGCGATTGATGTCTCGACGGCAGTTGGAGATGAAGAGGTCGAGGGAGGGTAGGTGGCCTTGGGGTGGTGTCCAGGAGGACGGGGTGTGTTGGAGGCAGGAGAAAGGGTCAGTAGGAGGGAGGGTTAGGCTCACGGTTGAAAAAGTAAGCGCGGAGACGGAGGCAGCGGAAAAACTGCTCAATGCCCAAATGTGACTGGTATTCGTTCACGTGTGGGTGGAGGGGGACAAAGGTGAACCCTTTACTGAGGACTGACCGTTCGTCCTCAGTAAGGGGGATGTCCGGGGGTACGGTGAAGACTTGGCAGGGCTGGGTGCTCCAGTCTCCTCATGATGTTTTGTGGTTAGGTTTCATAAATGATGGTGGTCGTGTTCCTTATCTGCTATCATTGTCATTCTAGGTTAGCTGGTGCTGTCAAAGAAGCTTTGGAGAATTGCTGCAGTGCAATTTCTAGACAGTGGACAGCGGACAGGGTACTAATCAAGCTTTGCTCTGAATGGTATCAAGCTTGGAGTGCTGCCAGAGCTGAGTGGTCAGCATTCCATCACACTCCTGACTTGTAGTAGAATTTAGGGAGTCTGGAGGTGAGTTACTTGCTGCAGAATTATTAGCATCTGATCTACTATTTAGAAAAGAACACAAATAGAATCCTTAGTGTGGAAACAGTTCATTTGGCCCAACAAGTCCACACTGACCCTCCGAAGAGCATCCCACCCAAACCCATCCCCATACTCTATATTTCCTATGGCTAACACACCTAACCTACACATCCCTTGACACTATGGGCCAACTTAGCTTGGCCAATTCACCTAACTTGTACATCTTTGGGCGGTGGGAGGAAACAGTCCAAAGAAACATGGGGAGAATGTGCAAATCCTGAGGGTAGAATCGAACCCGGGTCCCTGGTGCTGCGAAGCCCCAATAACCACTGAGCCACAATATTTACATAGCTGTCCAGTTCAATTTTTGCTGAATGGTAAATTCCAGAATGTTGAAAATGGGAAATAGAGTGATTGTAATATCTTGAATGTGAAGGGGACATGATGGTTAGATTCTGTCTTCTTAGAGGTAGTTACTGCCTGGCACTTGTGTGGTACAAATGTGCAGAGACACAAAGAAATGTTGGTACTTAACTCAATAAAGGAATGTAATAGAATAGGATGGAGTAGAATTAGAGAAACACTTGCCTTGCTGGAAGAATCATGAACAAGGAGGCATAATCTTAAAAGTTTCACATTCAGGGGTAAAATCAGGAAGCATGCCTTCATATAAAAAGCAGCTGAAATTCAGCACTCCCTTCCCCAGTAGGTTGTAGGTCCTCAGCCAATTGAGATTCAACACCAAGAATGATAGGATTTTGTTGGTAATTGAATGGCAGAGAAGGCTTGAAGGATTTATTTCATATTAAACCCATTTGCAGCTCCTCTGTAACATGTCATTCTATTTGACTCACACCTTTTGTTACCCTAATCATTTGTTGTATCTTGAAAAGAGGCTAATTAGTTTCAATTTCTAATTTGCGATAGTGTTTGCATTTGAAATGTTAACGTATTTTGATTTTTATCAATGCAGATGAACTTGCATATTTCCAGCAAATTCTGCTTTAGTTTTAAATTTCCAGTTTGCTTTAACTATAATATGCGAATTGTACATCTGTCACCCTATTACAGAATAATGTTACGTAATAGCAATCAACAAGTTTGACGACTGAAAAATATATTTATTTGTTGTCTCTTTTGACTGGCTGACAATATCTGTCATCAAGTGCCATGCAATAAAAATAGCTTTCATCTTCCAAATGATGTGACATGCTTCAGCTGCCTGTTAAAACTGTAGTCAAAACAAACCTTTTTCCATCATGTAAGATGCACCATGAGGAGTGAGAGTTGGATTACAGATAGCCAAAGTAAAATGAGTATCTTAAATGCATCATTTTTATAGCTTACTAAAGAAGCACAACTCTATTTCTACAAGTAGTTTCCTTCACTTTTGTTTTGTAATTACTCAATAAAGATAAATTAAGAAGAAAGACAATATGTTCATGATCTATTTTAGCTATACGTTCGTATTTACAGCATCACCAAATGACTTCCAATTTATAATTCTTAATGGTTTTAAATTAATGTTGAAGATAAAATAATAGATCTGCACATTTTCTTTCACAAAATCTTGAAATTCCTCAGTTAGCATTAAAACAGTTGGTACCCTCCCAACTGACATTGTCACCAAATTAATCATTATATGCTCAACTTGACAGTGCCTGTAAATTTTCAGATCTCAGCTGTGGAGAATACCCAAGTGTATCCCTGTTCCAGACAAGCACCAAAACATGTTTGACAGATGTGTCTAGCAAGATATTTGAGCGGGCTGAAAAGTCTTGAGTGAAAAATGTAATTATTTATTTTTTCACACTAGGGTGAACAAATCCACAAGGATAGGATTATAATTAATTTCATTTACTTCTATTGTACCACAAGAACAAGTTGTAATAAACCTTACAGGCTCTTTCATTACATATTTAAAACACGCTGGGAAGATTTAAATCATTGTGGTTCACAGATGAGTGATGGGCGTGTTTTTAAAAGGTCTCTTTAACAGCCACTGATTGGCCAGGTTTCCTCCCTTTCCTCTCTCTCCCCTCCCATAAATCTCAATGTTTTCTGAAAATAGCTGCAGTCCTTCATAAATGTTCATAATTATTTTGATTAGAGCAGTTCAGAGGTTCAGGGTGTTGTCCTACTTTGGTGCACTTCAGTGTACAGATTGACCGTTCTGATGTTCTTATCTCAGTTGAGGGGTGGGTTGGGAGTTGGGAAATGCAGAAAGTGACAGCAATGTCAACATATTCAACTAGTAGCATGATACAATGCCCAGTAAACAGCAGCTACCACTTAACAGCTTAAAGTGTATGCCTAGATTGTACATCTAGATTTCTCATTCATGAATTTAAATTTGCATTTATGAAGGTGCATCTATAATTGCAGCAAGTCTTGAAGCCTAACGTCACTTCAGATTGGTGCAGTATTTAAACTTTGAATAGTTTGTTTTAGGGGCACTAATAAACAGTTCTTTTTCTACCACCCATTCGTACAATTCCTGAAACTTCCATAGGCTAATTTATCTACTGTTTCACTTATTCGCTATCCATACGCTGCAGGAAAGGATAACTTGACTTCATAAGAATGTAACAACGTAATAACTGAACTGCCTTTGAAAATGAATATCTATATATTGTTTCACAGACAATTCTATTTAAAGAGAGTCAAAGTTACAATGAAACAATATCAACTTCATATTTTCATGTTATTGGAAAGCAAATCATTCTGTTTATAGAACATAGAACTAAACAGCACAGGAGCAGGCCCTTCCGCACATGATGTTGTGCCAAACATGCTGGCAAATTAAATTAATCCCTTCTCCTGGCCCTTGGTCCAGATCCCTCCATTCCTTGCATACTCATGTGCTTATCTAAAAGCCCTGAAATGCCCTGATTGTATCTGCTGTTTAATTAAAATTTTTCCATCGGGTGCAGAGTTCTAAGGCACCGAATATGCTGTTTGGATCTTTTTTTAAATAAGAAATTCAAACCAAGAGAAGTCACTCAATCAACAAATGCCTGCTTTCTAAAAAAAAAAGTTGCGTAAAATAACTTCCAAATATCATATGGAGGCAATGATATTTTCTCGCACATCCCATTACATGCTCCCAAAAATGTACAGCACAACAAGTAAATAATAAAATTGAAAATAATGTTATGGAAAAACTTTCTCCTCAAACTTGACCATCTCCAATACCTAAAATAATTTTGTTCTCTCTTGACTAGAGCCTTACTTTTATTACCACTCTAACAGTGACTATCCTTCAACCAAAAATAAATCATTGGATGTTGAAACAATTCAACGCTCAAAGGATTAAAACCATATAAATATGTAAGTTTGTCTTTTCTGCCCAGTTAATACTGACATACAAACAATGAACAAATGCACACGAGCTTGCTTTGCCATTCAGTAAGATCTTGGCTGATTTGATTTAACCTCAACTGTACATTCCTGCACTCCCCAATAATCTTTCATCCCTTTGTGATCAAGAATATAACCACTGCTTGCTTAAAAATATTTAAAGTTTCTGCATCCATTGCTTTTTGAGGAAGGGAATTCCAACAATGCACAACCCTCAGAAAAATGCTTTTTCCTCAAATCTGTCTTAAACGGGTAGAACGTTATTTTTAGGCTATGATTCCTAGTTCTAGCTTCTCCCACAAGAGGAAATGTCCTTTCCACATCTACCTGGTCAAGTCCACTCAAGATCTAAGATGTTTCAATTAATTCATCTCTGATTCTTCTAAACTCCAGAGGATACAGGCCTAGCCCATGTAAGGTTTCCTCATAAGGCAGTCTGCTTATTCTTGGTATTAGTTTAGTAAATCTTCTTTGAACTGCCTCCAATGCATGGTGTGTCATGAATAGTACTGTACACGGTACACCAGATGTGGTCTTACTAATAACTTGTTTAACTGAAGCACAACTTTCCTATTTTTGCATTCAATTCCCCTCGCAATAAAGATAACATGCTATTTTCTTTCTTGATCACTTGCTCTAACTGCAAAGTAACCTTTGAGACAAAAACAGAAATTGCTGGAGAAACTCAGCAGGTCTGGCAGCATCTGTGGAGAGAAAGCAGAGTTAACGTTTTAGATTCAGTGACCCTTCTTCAGAAGCTAGGAAAGGTTGGTATAAATGCTGAAGATGCAGTGTTTTGAGGGCGGAGGAGTAAAGAGGTGGAGATGGAGCCCAGAGAAAGAGACAACATCAGTTAGGCAAACGAAGGAATAGGTAATGGTCAGTCTAGGCGAATCAATAGCTGCTAATGTGGACCGTTAGGAACTAAGAATGGGTTGGTGGTGGTAGCAGCCCATGTAATGACAAGGCCTGGTATGAGAGAGTTGGGGGAAGGACAAGGAAGAAGGTGCTCAGGTCCCAAAATTATTGAATCCTAAAAGGGCTGCAAGGCCCCCAAGCAGAAAATGAGATGTTGGTCTTCCAGTTTGTACTGAATTTTGCTGGAGCACTGCAGCAAGCCTGAGAGAACTTTTGGCCAGGGAACAAGGTGGCATGTTGAAGAGGCAGGCAACCAGAAGCTCAGGGTTATTTTTGTGGCCACAGCACACGTATTCTGTAAATCTGTCACCCAGTCTGCATTTTGTCTTCCCAGTGTAGAGGAGACCACAAAGTGAGCAGTGAATACATGAGACTAGCTTGAGTAATGTGTCGGTAAATTCACTGCTTCACCTGAAAGATGTATCTGGGGCTCTGGATGATGAAGAAATGCATGTAAAGGGACATGTGTCACAACTTCTACAATTGCATGGGAAGGTACTGTGGGAATGTGGGATGGCACTGGAAGTAGAGGAAGAGTGGACCAAGGTGTCCCTTAGGGAACAGAAGGCTGTGGATACTGATGGGGTGAAATGAGAGTACCGGAGAACCCTATCGCTGTTGTGGCAGGAGGAGAAGGGTGAGGGCAGAAGTGCGGGAGATGTTCAGACATGGTCGAAGGCCCCTCGGTTGAGGGGAATCCTTGGTTGAGGAAAAAAAGTGGACATTTTGGTGCTCCCCTTGTGGAAGCTGACATTATCAAAAAGATAACATTGACAGCCAGTGAGTTTGTAGTGGATATTGGTGGTCAGCCTATCCCCAGCAATGGAAACAGAGATGTTGAGGAAGAGAAAGGAGGAAACAGAGACGAATCAGTTGAAGGCGAGAGTAGGGTAGAAACTGGAAATAAAATTGATATTCCGGACGAGGGAAGCAGCACGATGATGCCGTTGATGTACCAGAATAAAAGAGTTGTGGGGAGGGACCCAGGGTAGGATTGAAACTAGGAATAGTTCACATACCAACAAAGAAACAGGCATAACTGGGGCCCACGCAGGTACCCATGGCCATACCTTTGACCTGAAGGAAGTGAGAGGAGTTAAAGGAGACATTGTTCAGAGTGAGGAAAAGCTTGGCTGGGCAGCGGAGGGTCATGGTGGATGGGGACAATTCAAACCTTTTTTTTCAGAAAAATGTGGCGAGCTCTGAAACATTGCACTCCATTTGCTATATCTTTGCCCATTCATAACCTATCAATATCTCTTTGTACGCACCTATGTCCTCTTCACAACTCACTTTGCTATCTATCTTTGTGTCATCAGCAAGTTTAGCTAACATACTCTCAATCCCTTTACCTAAATCATTCATATAAATTGTAAAGGGTTGAACCCCTGGCACTGACCACTGTAGCACACCACTCATGACATCCTGGCAGCCTGAAAAAGACCAATTTATTCCTACTCATTGCTCCTGTTAGCCAGCCAATCTTATACCACGCTAATACATTACCTCCAGCACCAAGAGTTCTTATTTTCCACAATAATCTTTGATGTGGAACTTTATCAAATGCCTTTTGGAAATCTACATCCAGTGGGTCCCTTTTATTTACAGCACAAGTTACTTCTACAAAGAACAACAAATAGTCAAACATGACTTCCCTTTGATGAAATCATGTTGGTTCTGTCTGATTACCTTGAACTTGTACAAGTGCCCTGTTATAATATATTTAATAATATTTTCTAACATTTTCGCAATGACATATGTTAAGCTAACGGCCTATGATTTCCAGTTATCCACCTCCCTCCCTTTTTAAGCAAAGGAACTGTAGCAAATATTTTCTGATCTAAAAGAACCTTCTTTGAATCTAATGAGTTTTGGGAAATTAAAACCAATGCATCAACTATTTCAAATACAACAAAGAACTATGGATGCTGGGAATCTGAAACAAGAAATTGCTGGAGAAACTTTCAGAAGAAGGGACTCTGATTCTGAAACATTAACTCTGCTTTTTCTCCACAGATACTGCCAGGCCTGATGAGTTTCTCCAGCAATTTCTTGTTTTTGCATCATCTTTCAGTAGTTACTTCTTTTAAGGCCCTTGGATGAAATCCATCAGGATCCAGGACATATCAACTCACAGTTCCAATAATTTATTCCATACTACTTTCCTGGCAATTGTAATTTTGAGTTCCTTGCTCCATTTCAATTCCTAATTTACAGCTATTTCCATGATGTTACTTGTATCCTCTACAGTGAAGACTGAAGCAAAGTACCTGCTCAATTCATCTGCCATCTCTTTATTCTCCATTACTAATTCCCCAACTCATTTTCTATGGGAGCAACACATCTTTAACTCTTTTCTTTCTTCATGTCTGGAAAAAAAAATCTTTTCCTACCTGATGTTGTATTTTTGGCGAGCTTTCTCTTAGAATCTAACTTTTCCCTCCTTATTAATATTTCAGTAATCCTTTGTTATTTTGATATTCTGTCCAATCTTCAGGTCCGCAACCTATCTTTCAACAATTGTATGTCTCTTCTGTCAATTTGATGCTATCTTTGACTTTTTTAGTTAATCGTGGATAGCATGTCCGTTCCTTAGAAATTTTCTTATTTGTTGGAATGTGTCTATTCTGCGCAATCTGGAATGTCCCCTTAAATGTTTGCCACTGCAGCTCTATTGATCTATTAACCTAAATTGGTAGTTCACTTTTGCTAATTCCTCTTTCATGCCCTCATAACGGCCCTTGTTTAAATTTCAAAAAAATATCTTGGACGCTTAAACCGTAGATAAAATTCAATGATGTTACCGTCACTGCTACCAGGCGTGCTCTCACTATGAGGTCAGCGGTGAATACTATCGTCTTGGTCAAAACCAGGTCTAATGTTGTCTGCTCTCTGGTCGACACCATAACATACTGTTCCACAAAACTATCCTGAAACCATTCAATGAATTCCTCACCCAGACCATTTTTTCCAATCGGATTGTAGGTTAAAAAATTTCCCACGATAATCATTGTATCCTTTTTACAAACTCCCATCATTTCTTCCTTGATACCCTGTCCTACCATGTAGTTACTGTTGTGGGTCAGTATACAACTCCCACAGATGACCTCTGGCCTTTATCATTCATCATTTCTATCCAGACTGCTCCTATATATTGGTTTGCTGAATTTAGATCATCCTTCTTTATTGCGCTAATATCATCTTTAATTAGAAGAACCACTTCTCACTCGTTTTTAAGCTTCCTGTCCTTCTAAAATGTTACATACTCTTCAATATCCAAGACTTAATCTAGATTATCATGCAGCCATGTTGCAGTAATGACCACTAGATTGTACTTATTTATCTCAATTAGCACTACTAGTTTATCTGCTTTGTTTAGAATGCTGCATGCATTCAAATGTAGTGTTTTAGGTTTTGTCCTGTCATTATTTTTGCAAGCTCCATTTTAATCCATTGATTTGCTCTTAGATCTGCATTCCCTGTTCCTTCCTCTCATTACCTGTTTATCATTTCCCACTTAATTTCTTTCTCTATTGCTTTTTCCTCACTCTCCAATTCACTACAACTTCTCAAATTTGGGACCCAGCCCCACTATTTATTTTCTGGTCAGAAATCAGATGGCACCAGGTCACAGTCCAACAAGTTTATTGAAATCACAAGGCCCCACTATTTATTTTATGGTCAGAAATCAGATGGCACCAGGTCACAGTCCAACAAGTTTATTTGAAATCACAAGCTTTGGGAGCGTAGCCCCTTTGTTAGGTGAACTCTGAAAGCTTGCGTTTTCAAATAAATCTGTTGGACTACAACCTGGTGTTGCACGGTGATAGCAGGAATGGGACAATACATGCAAATTGAAAGATTCAAAATTTATGAATCGGGTTTTTGTATTCATCACAATGTTGAAATTAGGTTTTTATGATTGAATTTGGCATCACACGCAATAAAACAACAGAGTGCACGCAGACTCAACTGGAAGCAAACAGCATCAGCCTATGCTTAAAAAATCACAACAAAAACAGAAATTTCTGGCAAATCTCAGCAGGTCTGGCAGCATCTGTGGAAAGAAATCAGAGTTAAGAGTTCGGGCCCAGTGACCCTTCTACAGAAGTGTCTGAAGGATTAAAATGTTTTGAAACACCCATCCAGACGTCTCTTAAATGCTGTAATTATACCAGTCTCCACCGCTTCCTCTGGCAGCTTGTTCCATACACGCACCACCCTCTGAAAAAGTTATCCCTCAGGTCCTTTTTATAAATTTCCCCTCTCACTTTAAGCCGGGAGATGCTCATTGCCTGCCACTTGGGTGCCACAAACGTTGCTTCCCACTTGTCAGTCCAACCCTAGATATGGTCGAAGCCTTGCTGCATTTGAACTTGGACTGCTTCAGTGCACAAGAAGTTGGGAATGGTGCTGAACATTGCGCAATCCCCATTTCTGACCTCATAGTGAAGGGAAGTTCATTGATGAAGCAACTGAAGAACTCCTGCAGAGAATTTGGTTTCTTAAAATCACAACTTTACAAACAGCCTTGGCTCACTGGTAAGCTTTGAATCATGTGGTTGTAGGGTTAAGCCCCACTATAGCACAGTCTGGCTTTGCACTCCAATGGCTTTCTGAGGGAGCACTGCACTATTAAAGGTACTGTTGTTTCAATGAGGCATTTAAATGGAGATCCTTTATCAAACATAACACATATAGAACAGAGGTAAGCCATTATGACCCTTAAGTCTGCTTTGCCATTCAATAAGCCTACGGCTGATCTCATTGTGGCCTTAGTTTCACCTTTCTGCTTGCCCTTTGTCCTCTGGATCCACTTTTATTAAAACTTTGTCTCACTCATTCTTTTCTCCTAAGTCGATAATAGAGATTGTAAATAGTCGAGTCCTCAGCATTGGCCACTCCATTATTTACAGCTTGCCAACCTGAAATGACCATTTATTCTGACTCCATTTCCTTTTAGCCAGCCAATCCCATATCTATCTGAATATATTACCCTAACACGATAACCTCGTTTTATGTAGAACTGTCACTGTTTTTGTGGCACGTTATCAAATCTCTTTTGCAAATCCAAATACACTATGTGTACACTCTATTCACCCTGCGTGTTACATTCTCGAAGTACTCTAAGAACTTTATCAAACACTTTTTCTATTTCACAAAAATGTGTTGACTTTCTGACTGCATTAAATTGCTCTAAATGTCCTCTACCTCCTTAATAATGGATTGTAGCATTTTCCCATTAACAGTTTTAGGCTCTTCGACTTATGACCGGTTTTTGTCTTCTTTCTTTTCTTGAATAAAACTGTTACATTTGTGGTTGTTAATCCTCAGATGGAGGAAATTTTGGAAGATAACAATCAATGGATCCAGTACCTCTCCAGGAGCTTTTTTTAATACCCGAAGATACACGTCAACAATGATTGGGACTTGTCAGCCATTAGACTAATTAGTTTTCCGAGAATCCTCTCTCTTACAATAGTGATTGTTTCAAGTTCCACCCTCACTTTTGCCCCTTGTTCTTCTATTATTTTTCCTTAGATGCTTGTCTTGTACTGGAAAAGCAGATACAAAATGGCGACTCAAAGTTTCTGTCATTTCCTTATTTCCCAGTTTGATTCTTTAAAGTACCAATAATAAGCTTAGCTACTCTCTTCCATCTTATTTACCAGTAGAATGTCTTAATGATTGCTTTTATATTTCTAGCTAGTTTAAACTTACATTCTAACTTCTTCATTTTAGTCATCCTTAGCTTGTTTCTAAGATCTTCCTAATTTTCTAGCCTATCACTAATCTTCACCTTTCCTTTCAATTGGTTACTATGGTGTCACTTTCTTGTTGAGCATTTCTTCCTCAGCGAATACATTTTAATTGAGAATTAGGACAAATTCCCTTAACTGTCTGCTACAGCTTTTCTACCATCTTAGAATTTGACTCATTTTCCCAGCATCTTGTAGCTTCATGCTTTTGTCATTGCCTTCAGTTAAGAGAGTGGTTTCAGAGGAATAGAAAAGATTCTAGTCCAATAGAAAGCAAGAGAATTTGCCAATTGTATTTTAACATTCATTTCTCAACCAAAGGACTGAATTTAATGTTCTTTTGGGGATGCGATGGCAGAAATCGGAGGGTATGAAATTGGATGCCAAGCACAGACACCGTACTTCTGCTTACGCATCTCTGAAGGTATTCTACTTCAATTAATATCCACGTAAAAACCTGATACTGTCACCACTCTTTTTTTGCCCACGGAAGAGTCAAACAAAACCAAGTAATAAATGAGAGATAATAGGTATTGCCGATGCTGGAGAATCCGAGATAAAAAGGTGTGGAGCTGGATGAACACAGCAGGCCAAGCAGCATCATAGGAGCAGGAAAGCTTGACGTTTCGGGGGGTCTAGGCCCGAAACGTCAACTAATAAATGAGATTGTTTCAATGGATTTTGGGCGTCACTGGCAGAGCCAGGATTTGTTGCCTGCTCCTATTGCCTTGAACTGAGTGGATCACTAAGCTTTTTCAAAGATCACAAGCATGGGGCTGGATGAACACAGCAGGTCAAGCAGCATCATAGGAGCAGGAAAACTTGACGTTTCGGGCCTAAACCCTTCATCAGAAATGGGGGAGGGGAAGAGGGTTCTGAAATAAATAGGGAGAGAGGGGGAGGCGGATAGAGGATGGATAGAGGAGAGGATAGGTGGAGAGGAGGCAGACAAGTCGAAGAGGCGGGGATGGAGCCAGTAAAGGTGAGTGTAGGTAGGGGGGTAGGGAGGAGATAGGTCAGTCCAGGGAGGA
>JAHRHZ010000049.1:24088707-24108312 GCA_024137785.1 Ginglymostoma cirratum
GGCCTAGACCCTTCATCAGAAAGGGTCTAGGCCCGAAACGTCAAGCTTTCCTGCTCCTATGATGCTGCTTGGCCTGCTGTGTTCATCCAGCTCCACACCTTGTTATCTCGGATTCTCCAGCATCTGCAGTTCCTACTATCTCTCATGTCTTTTTATTTTGTGTTTTCTAAAAAGGATTGAAATGAGAAAGCAAGTTTTAAAATCTAGTGTTTGGGCAAGTAATCTGAAACCCATGGCAGGTACTACAAACATCTGTTTGAACTGAACAAGCAGTGATTGAAGTACAGATTGCACACTATCTGGAGCTGAGAGCATGTACTGCTGCAGCTCTTGTTGGCAACAAGTAATTGATTGGTTGGTGGATTGCGACTATTTTCAACAACAGAGACTTTTGCTTGCCAACAACTGCGTGATTGGTTCGCGGGTGGCTGAGCAACTTGGTGCTGCAAAAAAGTTAGAGATAGACAGAAAGGGAGAAAGCATGCAGATCTTGTCACAGCCCAGAGACTGTTCTTTGCAGTCAAAATCTCAGTATAAACTTGAAGAAAACCAGTCACCTTTTCTGCGGCAGTTGCTGTATATCTGTGATTTTTGAACGGATAGATCAGAGACATTTTCCAAATGAATTAATTACTCTGTACATCTTATAAACCAGTTGAAATATCCAATGAAAGACATCCGAACAAGGCAGTTTAGGCAGCCAAAAAAGGATCATCTCAACATCAGAATCAGAACCGACTTCCCACCTTTTCTACCTTCACCCACAATCTATTCTCCCCATGTGTGTGTGCAAAGGGCAGTTTATAAGGGGATTAGAGTTTTAGTTAGGAGTGTTATGTGCCAATGGTTTGTATCTGTTTACCTGCAGCTATAGTCTAATTAATTGTAATACATAATAATTGTTGTTCAGTACAGAAACCAAGTCTGTGCTTTCTATTAACCTTAGTCTGAAAGTAAGGTAACCTGAGGTACTGTGTGTACTTTTTTAAAGAAAAACTTCAACAAAAAAAATTTAGTATGATACTAGGAACAGCAAGATTTGATTTATGGTGTGCTACCCTAGTGGGTCATAAGAATAGTAACAAGAAAATGCACTCAAACTATAAAAAGAAGGGAATGCAGATAGGAAAAGTCAATGGCACATTAAGGGCAGTTTTAACTAATTCCAGAATAAAATGCTAGAGGCACTCATCAGATCAGTCAACACAAGGAGAACTGACATTTCAGTTCTGGATCTACTTCCTTAACTGGAAACATTAAGAATAAAAGTAATAAAAAGAAAATTAACAGAATAAAGGAACAGCAGGAGGTTCTTTGCAGTTCTCTGGGTGCGGCATGGACTTTCTTATAATGTTGAACAATAATCACAGCTTCACTGGTGTGCTAGTTGAGTAAGAAACAGCCTGGTGCATGCGATAGTGACCCTTTGTTACAGTGTTGATAGAGCAATAGCACCGTTTATGTCAACCTGCTACTTTATTCTCAACTCCTAGACCACATCAGCTAGTTCTACCTTGTCAATTTTTCATACTTTCATTTCTGATGGCTTTGCCATCCATCTGTGCAGAAAATACATCCAGTTCTTAGTTTCTCACGAATGCCTTTAATATATTTGATTTTCCTCCTGTCTCAAGGAAATATCATTTACACACATAAGCACACAAATGCCTGAAGATATATCTCAAGTATTTTTCCCTTCACTCTGCTCCTTTTTAATTGCTTCCCATTTGTAACATCTCCCTGTTCTGAGGAAGGATTTATATATGAAATGTTAACATGCGTTCAATACACAGAATCTGACTAACACAAATGCTTCAAACACTTTGTATTTTTGCTTTTGCTTCCCTGGATCTGCAGTTTGTATTAATTCCCCCCAAAAAGGCAAGATGCATAATCAAGAGTTGTCTTTTCTTGCAAGTAGGATGTTCATAATGTATTACAATTATCTACATTTGGCTGAGTAGGTATATGTTTTGAATCTTACAGCAGTTGTAAATCAAAATGATCAAAAGATTATTCTGCTTATTTGTTAAAAAATGTATAATTAATAATAAGGGTTTATTAATTCCATACTACTCAGTTTTGGTTTGCAGCATCATAGAAGTTTTTTGAAAGTTCGTTCTGAATGTTATATGACAGAAACCATGTATATCATGAAACTACAAAAGATGATAAAATGCTCATGGGAAAAACATCTCATGCATGAAAATCAGGTTTCATTGTGGTTGAAGACATATGTTCTTTTTAATTAAAGCTTAAAAAAAAAACAGTGGGAACACTTTCCTCGAATGAGAAGATGGCACAGTTCCTCCAAGAAAAGAGTTTTAGCATTGGACATAAAGGACTGGTGTAATAGTTTTAACACCACAGACCAAAATCCTGTTACATTTTAGTTCCATAGAACACTTCCTGGAGAGTGTGTGTTCGAAATAAAGACAGAAGTTAATTAACCCACACTGGGAGCATATTGTCTTGATCTGGGTGGACAAATTTCTGTTTTTCTGAAGAATATTATTCCATTTGGGAAATTGCCAAAAGCTTAGTACTGCGCAGTCTTAACCAGTATGGGGTATTGGTGTGACCTTTGCTTCATCACACCATACATTCTGCAGGGCAGGAGATTAACATAAATGGGAAAAGCCCAGAGAGATAGCTAATTCCAAATTCCGCATTGATGACAGGGACATTACATTCAAAGAGACATGGATTGAAGTTATAACTATAACATTGTAACCTTAATTCCTCAGCCTATGTTCCCTGTGGATGTGGTTCCTTTGAGATCATGAAAATAGTCCAAAAGAGAGAGTGAGTAGCTAATTGGAAATGCCCCTCAAACAGGGTCTGACGCTACGAAAGTGAGGCAGTGCATTTTCATTGAAGTGCTATCAGCAATTGGTTGGTGAACAAGATCCTTAAAACACAAAGTGCAATAGAATACTGATCCACACAAGGCAGCAGAAAATACACCATATTGTCAACTTCACAGCTCCTTTGTTAAATCCAATTCCTCTCATTCGCTCCATATCCTGAATACTTCAGCTTCCTAAATTCTCTTTATTTATGTCAACTGTTTCTGCACCTATGGATTACAAGACAGTGCATTTCACATTCTTACAAACCTTTTTTGCATGGAGCAGTACCTTTCGGTTCATTTAGTTCAACTTACCTGCCACTTGCCTAGATGACTGCAACTTAAACAACATTCAAGACGCTTGACATCAACCAGACCAAAGCATCCTGCTGTGGTGAATGACTCCATATTCACAAACATACATTCTATCCACCACTGATGCTCAATAGCAGCAGTGTGTGCCAACTCCAAGATGCATAGCAGAAATTCACCAAGGCTCCTTAGACAGCACCTTCCAAGCATGTGGTGGTGTTCCCTTATCCTTCTGGATGGATGTGGTCATGGCTTTGGAAGGAGCCTTGGTGAATTTCTGCAGTGTGTTTTGTAGATGGTACACACTGCCGCTATTGAACATCAGTGGGGGAGAGACTGAATGCTTGCGGATGTGGTGCCAATCAAGTGGGCTACTTTGTCTTGATTGCTGTCAAGTTGCTTGAATTTTGGTGGCATTGGAAGTGGGCAGTAAGTTGAACTAAGTCAGAAACCTGAGGGCTAACATTTCCACGTCATTTGCAAAAGAATGAAATGCAAAATAAGGGAAGGTATTTCTTAAGATGAGATCCAATGGAAGTTCGAAATCAAATCAAGCTTCACTGGGAGATCTTAATCTTCAGGTACATAAGTACAGGAGAAATCCATTCAGTCCCACGAGGCTGCTCTGCCATTTGCTGTTTTAGATCTTGGCTTACTAACTAGAGCTTTATCAATCTCTGTCTTGAACTTACTTAATGACTGACTACCCATAGACCTATTGGGTAGAGAATTTCAATGATTCACCACCCTCTGAGTGAATAGGTTCCTCCTCATCGGAGTTCTAAACAACTTGCCCTTCATTCAGAGACTGTGTCACAGCCAGATCCTCGGTGGCTAAAATATTATCTGTTCTTAACCCTTCATTGATCCGTAAACTTAACGATAAGCAAGTACAATTCTTTTTCTGCTTGCTCATCACAATGACAAACTGCGTAAATGTTAAATTTATTAATACAAGTCTGAGACATGCGTAGTTTCTTTGTGATTGTAGTGACAAACAAATCAACAATAACAAAATGATGTGATTTCCAACTTTGTTCAAAGTTCATCTTTATGATTAGTTTATGGATTATATCTACTTACAACAGTCCAGGATGAGGTCTCTAAACCAGCTTTTAAACATACAGTGATGACCACAAACTGTGGAGAGAACAAAATTCATACATGTTAAGTAACTCTGTACTTTGATCACAAAATTCTACAAAACAATATCGTTACCACGATAAATATAAAGCGTTGTGTTTTTGATTCCTGTGTACAAACAGGTCCCGAAATTCATCAGAACATAATTATGAGCTGTATCAGAACCATACTGCCCGGCGCCTTTCAATGATAATCCTATTGCAATTTATAGGTTTTAGTGAAGGATGTCTGATGTGCATATGAAAGCTCTAATATCAGCCCATCTTTTGATGATCCATATAAAGTATATCTGTTAAAGCTCTTGCTGTCATATTCACTTTGGCTCATTTGCTCATTTCATGTTTCGCACCAGTCACCAGGTCAAAACATGGTACAACTGATCTTGCGAGTCCTTGTCTCTAAATTCACCCTGAAGAAAAATATCTTACACGCGGATGAAAGAGATGTAGCCCCATCTAATGCATGATAAATATGACAGAGGCCCAATTTCATAACGACCCTATCCTTTTCTGATGGGTTCCAACTGCCAACCTCCATGTGAAGCTACAGCAAGTGACTGACGATAGCCCTGCAGATATTCCGTGCACAATTTTGGCAAAAATCAGAAATGTGACTTTCTTTTCTTCTTCTGAACAAATGTTCAAGTCTAAAGCTCATATAATTCTTTGAAGTTTAGCATTTCAAACAGCAGTGAAATGAAAGTAATGGGTTAAGGTTTCCTGGGCACAATGCTGCCTTCTTCCCTCCAGATGTAATCCAGTAATTCTCCTCCCAGTCCCTTGAGGCTACCACAACACTGTTCTTGTGCAATTCTCACCTGTTCACTGTTGTTCTCTTTATCGTGCTCAACAGCAGAAAACACAAGGGACAGATGACTTTTCAACCAATACATCAAAAGCTTTGTGTCTGATTAAGAAAGGCTGAGAAGTCTAAAGAAATATTAATTACTACACTCAGTCTAGCTGTTAGCCGAGAGATCCAATTGTTGGAAGAGTGATTTTGTTTTTAGAACAAGCTCTGTTCAAAAGAAATAAAGTTCACTTTGCTTAAACAATGATATTTCAATCCTGATAAATAAAAATTCTGAATAAACATTACACTGAACTGTTGTCTTTTGATATTAAGCTAGCATTCAATAATCTATGTTTCCTTCATTGTTAATACTTTGATCATTTTATTTTTTCCAGGAATTTGAGTTTTTGTTCCTGTCTACATACTTTGCATGCAGGTTCTGTATCGCCAGAGTCATTGTTTAGATAGGGTTTTAAGAAGTGTATCTGTAATCACAATCGCTTTAAATTTCACTGATAAGCAATACTTTGTGTAACTTTAGAGTGCACTGGCCCGCTGAGCAGCCAAAATCATTCACCTTTGAGGGATGGAGACTTATTATGTTAAGTAATAAATGACTTCAGTGAATCTTGTGGTGGTTAATATTTTTAGCAGTGCTTTTAACATCCTTCCAAAATTTTCAGCTGTTTTGCAGTATATTGGATGATAGATTTTGACATGAACAATGGCATTTTCAGGTGCTGCAGGGTAACAGCTTTTATCCTCTCATATTTCCCAGCAGTGAGTTGAAATTCCTGACTCATCATCAACTTCAGCTTCCCATCATGATTCTCCATACGTCAATGTCACAAGCATTCCACTTGCTGCATTTACCTTTTGTTTCCTTTTCTGGTCAGCTACCAGAGCTCATATTTTATCTCAAGTTCTTGATTCAATTTTTGTTACTGTACTAAACTTTCTTGGCTCAGGTTTCAGCTCGTCTACCTCTTTGTCTGATCTCAATGTTCCAGTAATCTCAGTTTGGATACAGCCATATATAAGAATACGGTCATCATACTTTTTCTTGATTATTCATTCATGGGATCTGGACATTGCTGGCTAAGCCAGCATTTATTGCCCATTCCGAATTGCCCAGAGCACAGTTATGAGTCAATCACATTGCTGTGGTTCTGAAGTCACATATAGGCTAGACCAGTTATCTTCCCGAAAGGGCATTACTGAACTAGATAGGTATTTTTGCAACAATCAACAATGATTTCATGGTCATCATTAGACTCTTAATTCCAGATTTGTACTGGATTCAGATTCCACCACAAGCTTTGGCGGGATTTGAACTCAGGTTTCCCAAACATTACCTGTGTCTCTGTGTCTATCAATAATATCACTAGGCCATCACCTCCTCATTTTGGGGCCACAGAAATTACTGAACCAAATTTTGGAAATTAAAATCAAGTTCTTCGGGTCACAAGCAATGCTAGGTGCATTACTGCTGTCCAAGTTCCTTCTGACCTTGTGACATTCCTCATTTCCTGTGGGACCTTCTGATTCTAGCTAATTCAGAAATGGGCAGCTTGGGCACTCTAGGGCAAGTCTAGTGAACACAGGAGAGTCGGATAAGGAGAGCACACACCAAACACCGCAGTAGCTGCTGTTTTCTGATAAATATTTAATCTTTAAAGCTTTAATGAACGGGTAAGTGGATAAGTTGATGAAAGGGTGAGCGGGTGAAAAGGTGAGTGGGTGAATACATTTTTCTGAAGAAGGGTCCCAACCCGAAACATCAGCTTTCCTGCTCCTCTGATGCTGCCTGGCCTGCTGTGCTCCTCCAGCTCCACACTGTGTTATCTCTGACTCCAGCATCTGCAGGTCTTACTATCTGGGTGAATGAGTATTGAGTGGGTCATTTGGGCAAGGGAACAGTCAAGTTGGGGGTGAGTAGTCGTCAAATGGTCAAGGACAATTGCCCTTCTCAAGGACATTTAGGAATTGAGAGCAAGTGTTGACCTTGCCATAAATATCCATATGCCATGAAAAGATACATTGAAAACTCTTGAAAACAAACTGGACCCTCAATACCAAAAGGACAAAGCTGTGATAAAGCAGCATAGCAACATTTTATACAGGATTAAAATTGGGTATTATTGAACAAAACAAAATTACACATCTTATACATATGAGTGTGTGTTTTTAAAAGTGTTTTGTTTAATTTTATTTACATTTATTTATTGATGTTACATTTATTTAACTTTATTTAATATACTTGTATGTTACAGCCATGCTTTGTACTTTCCTGGTAACGGATGAGTCAGTGGAGTTCCTTCCCAACAAATAAGAAGCCTGTTTCCCAAAACCTCATCAAGACTAAGGCCTCACTGCTCTCACATCCCCCTAACCTGCTCAACCCTGCAACTCCACTGAGTGGCCAGCAGGACAGCGGCAACCACTCTGAGGCTGCTTCTCGCCATCCCAGTGACAGCCATTTCCTAGCCTTCCTGAGATATTCTCTCCAGGTTTTGGCAGAGCTGGAAGTGGCAACAGAGGTGAGGCAGAAGTTGGGGAAAAAATTAGAAAGGCAGAATTCAATTACCTAGAAGTAAAAATTTCAATTCCAAGAGTGTGGAATTTCTCATTCTTGCAGGCAGCTCTGGCATCAATTCCCTGCTAGTCCTCTAAACCTCATGGGCATCCTGCTGCACTCACGTTTGACATGTGTCAATCATGTCAGGTAAAGTTTTGAGGTAATGAGTTACATTTTATTTTCCTTTCATTATCACCTGCTACCAGATTACAACACCCATATCCCCAGCTCTGGACCAGGTGACCCGGTTTCAAGTCCCATCTGCTCCAGAGGTGTGTTATAACAGCTCTGAACAGGTTGGCTAGGTGGAAGTAAGCAGGCAATATTATTCTTAAATGTGTTCGTGCACAATCATCGTGCAAAATCTTTATTGGAACTTTATCCGGTTAATGAGTGCAGCATTATTCTGAATTACGTGTATTTATTTAAAACACTGCATTTCATAGGAATATAAGAACAAGAGTAGGCCATTCAGCCCCTCAAGTGTGTTCTGCCATTCCATGAGATCGTAGCTGATCTGTAGCCTAACTCCATATACCTGCCTTTAGCCCATATTTCTTAATACCTTTGCTTAACAAAAAATTACCTATCTCAGACATAAAATTAACAATTACTCTAGTATCATCTGCTATTCGTAGAAGAGAGCTCCAGAGCTCCAAACCTCCACCACTCGGTGTAAAAAACGCTATCTCTCCTTTACAGTCTGGCCCTAATTTTTTACACCATACCTCCCCTTCTTTCCTTTCCCTTCCCAATCAAAAGACTTTTCACTTGGGCATTGCATTTTACCTTTGATGAAGAAAGAAACCTTACAGTCTAAACTGGTCGGGTTTCACAGTCAGCAACTAGCACTGTTGTTACGGGCCCAGCTGTCTTGTCTGTAACTCTGATTCAATCAGGAATAAAGGTCTTTCTCTCAAAGAGCTGTGCCAGCTGCATAACACTGGAGATCTGCAGCCCTCCACAAGCAGCACCAGACTTGACAGGGCGATGCATGTCACTGTCGCAACAATCCTAAATCAGGGCATCAACTCTGGCCCAACGAAGAGTGTATGAGAACATGCCAGGAGCAGTAGTAGGCAAACCTAAAAATCAGACATCACATCTGCTGAGGTTTCAACAGAAGCCTACATGTGTGCTAAGTAGCTGCAGCAGAATTAAGCGATCTCACAGCTAACATATCATATCAATGTTCTGCTGTCCCATCACATTCTATGAATGGTGGTATACAATTAACTGAGAAATTGATTCCACCACAGGAATGATAGTGGCCCCAGCACGTCACTGAAAAAGGCCAAGCTGAAGCATTTGTAGTCATCTTCAGCTAGAATTGATAAATGGATGATCTACTTTGCTGTCCTCGCGAGGTACCCAATGTTACAGATATCAGTTTTCAGGCAACTTGATTGACTCAATATATCAGGAAATGACTGAGTGCACTGTTATGTGAAGGTTATCAGCTCTGAGGGCATCTCAGTTATCGTACTGAAGACTTCTGCTCCAGAACAAATTGTGCCTCTAGCTAAACGGCTCCAATACCATCAAACACAGTTTGTTTTCCTCTCCATGACATTTGGAAACTAGAATGATTCTTGTCTCAAAATAACATGGATCTGGTGGCTTTCTGCCACATGTGCAGGCTACTGCAGGCAATACATGCAGAACTATCCTGTGAGACAGGAAGCCAAACAATGTTCCATCCACCGAGGGAAATTAATTTCCAACTGACGTGCCTCTTGTAGATATAACGCATCCAACGAAGACAGATCATGCAGGAAACTTAATGATTTCATATGCTTGTAAAACAATGTGAATTACATGTTCAGTTTTTGACAAACTTTTGGTTATAAGTTAGTTTATTATAATCTCTCCCCTCAAAGACAACTGGATCACTCACTGCAAAGTTACACAGCAGCTGAAAGCTTAATTATCTTCTATACCTGAACCCACTAAAAGCAATTCCAGAATTCAAGATGACATGTAGATCAGAGGTGATGGGAAAACTTCTAGAAACAATTATTGGGAACAGAATTAGTAATCACCTGGAAAAGTGCAGATTGATTCAGAAGAGTTAGCATAGATTTGTTAGGGGAAAATTGGGTCTGACTGGAGTTTTTTGGAAGAGGTAACAGAGTATTGATGAGGCCAAAGTTGTTAATGAGGTATACATTGTCATTAAAAAGGCATTCAATACAGTGACATGCAATTGACCTGTTGGAAGTGAGAAATTATGGAAGAAAGAAACAGTAGTAGCGTACATTAAAAAGAAAAGCCTTAGTACAGGAAAAAAAGCATAATGTCTGTGGGCATATTTTGGGCTGCAGGAAGGTTTGGAGTAGAATCCCCTGGGAGCCTTGCTTTTCTTGAGATATATAAATGATCTAGATATTAACGTGCAGGGACAATTTCCAAGTTCACAGTCCACACAAAACCTGGAAGAGTTGTAGTTTGTGAGGAGGACATAGCAGAATTTCAAAAATACATTGCCAAGTTGGCAAAGTGGACAGAAAACAAAAAAAAAGGTGGAGATTACAGCGGGTCAGGCAGCATCCATGGAGAGAGTTCAAGCTAATGTTCCAAGTCTAGATGACTCTTCATCAGAGGCAGATAGATGGCAGATGAAGTTCAATGTGGAGATGTGGAAGGTGATGCGTTTTGGTATAAAGAACATGAAGAAACAGTACAAAATAAAGGGTTTTCTTTTAAGGGGTGTACAGGAGCAGACAGACTTGAGTGCATATGAGCATGTCATTAAAAGGTAGCAGCACAAGAGAGAGAACTGTTAATAAAACGTAGTATTTCAAGGTTCAATAATATGGGCATAAGTACAAGAGCAGAGAGGTGACGATGAACCGACAAAGTTGACTGGCTAGACTGTAGCTGAGAGGTTGTGCACAGTTCTGAGCTCCACACTTTGGGAGGATCGGAATGCATTTAAGAGAACGCAGAAGATGTTTACAAGACTGAGGGATGAGAAGCTTCAGTTATGAGGATGGATTGGAGAAGTTGGGACTATTTTCTTTGGACAGAAGGAAGCATGGAGGGGACTTGGTGAAAGTTTTCAAAATCATGAGGGGTCTGGACAAAGTCAGTAGGGTAAGTGTATTCCCACTAGTAAAATGATAGAATACCAGAAAGCACAGTTTTAAAGCATTTTGCAAAAGAAACAAATGAAAGTCAAAAAAATTCATACAGCAAGTGTTTGGAATGCATCATTTGGAAGTATGATGGAGCTTGATCAATTGAAGCATCAAGGCAGTGAATGATTATTAAAATAGAAACAGTGTGCAGGCTTAAGGCAGATGGCAAGAAGTTTGGCACAAAGTCAAAATGTTCAGAGAGCTGGTGAAGACCACAATTGGCCAACAGCTTCCTCCTGTACCATAACAATCTTTCTTTATTCACTTGTAGAATGTGGGTGACACTGGCTAGTCAGCATTTCTTGACTGTCTTTGTTGCTTTGTGATTCTGGATTCCTTAAACACTCTTTAGTCTTAGATGTGTGGACTGCTTTAATGTTCCATAGGACGGATATCTTGTCTCAATACTACCTAGGACCATGAATGTGCACTCATGGTCCGTAGATATGCTTCTAAAAAAGAATGCCCCAAATATGAATTTTTCAGCTGATAGGTCAAATTTCATGTGCTTCCATTGGTGACTCAGTCAATATCTGTGATGCTAGTTAAATTTTGCACCAAGAGTTGACGTGGTTTTGTTGTAATGGTCTAACATTCAGGTGTAGGCATTTAGAAAAATAAAATTTATATTTTCATATATTCAGAAAACAACAAAAAATGTAGGTACTAATGTGCATTTCTATGTATTTTTTTAAATTTGGAAAATAGAAAATTATTTCTATTACATTTATTTAGAAACTTGAGCTGTTCTATAACCTTTTCCAAATCATTAAAGATTGAAAATACTTATTCGATCTGTGTATTTCCAATGTGCAAGTTCAGTAGAAAACAGCTAGGGAATTATCCTTATTGCCGAAGATAACCCTTTCAGCAACTGTGCTCCTTCAGTGGTTGGATAATGTTTGTTTCAGCGCCATTTGACATTATGACATTTACTTTCCTAGCACTCTGCCAATGGATACTTGCTTTGGAGATTGTTTACAAATAGGTAATTTCATTCAGAATCCATTATGGGGTTCTTAAACACGGAAAACATTCTGCCCATTATCATCTTCATTACCAAAAGGTTCTGTACAATAAATTTTGGTTTCTTGAGTACTCTGCATATTCTTTCCAAAGCTTCCTTTCAGAACCGGTGAAAGAATTTTTTGCCTGTTAAATTAATTGAGAAACCTGATTGCTTGAAAAGGATTATATGAATATTAATCTCATTGCTGTTTGTAGGGCCACGCGGTGTCAAAATGGTTGTCATGTTTGTATATTGTAACCACCGCATTTCATGAGATGGGATGGGCAGGAAATGATCACAGACGCATCACAGAAACAGTCCAATAGGATTGGGGTAAATTCAATACAAAGGTGCATAGAACTCTCGAGGTTAGAACTGACAAAAGATGTAGCTTTGCAGACTTATTTGTTTTATTATTTAGAAGTAAAAAGATCCAAGATAAGGCAAGAATATTTACTGGTCTGGAGATAGCAAATACATGATGATTGTGGTTGACGGCAGTGATTTACTATGGGAAACAAGCATCTCAAATAAGTACCTTAACTCAAAAAAATTTAAATAATCTGGCAAGAATCTGTTAGAGATAAAGTAGCCCAAAATACAGTTCAGCTAACAGTGTAGATGAGATGAGCTTTGAATAGCTTTTGCCTTTCCTCAGAGAAAATATTTCACTTTTCGTCTTTATGGTTGAATCGAAGTTTTAAAAAAAAACCTTTGTTAATCTTAAATATTTTAAAAATTCATTCACTAGATGTGAGTGTCACTGGTTAGGCCAGCATTTATTGCCCACACCTAATTTCCCAGAGGGCGGTTGAGAATCAACCGCATTGTCGTGGCTGTGGAGTCATATGTAGGCCAGACCAGATATGGACGGCAGTTTCTTTTCCTAAGGGACATTAATTAACCAGACAGGTTTTTCCAGTAATCGACAATGGTTTCATAGTCATCATTAGACTCTTAGTTACTGTTGTGTTTTGAATTTATGTTAGGAGTTGAACCTGGGACCTGGGTCTCTGGATTAAGAGTCTAGCAATAATACCACTATGCCACTGCTTTTCCTGTAAACTGGTTGTACAGGGCAATCGAAGAACTTGAACTTGCTGTCTCTTATAAGAAACTGAGAAAACAACAGGTCAGATTTAGTCTGTTCTACTATGTTTGAATAGCTCATTAGTTTTGTTTTCAGAAAAGCTTCACAAGGAAAGCAATGCAAAAGCAATCAAATTTTTCAATACTGTAGTTTCAGTACTCTTGTCTTGCACATGCAGAAAGCATATGGAAATTCACCAGGAGACATGCAAAATTAATCCTCCATTAATATCACAATATTTATAGGTTATGAGGAATTACAAAACTAACTTACTGTATAAACCATATTTCCAAGTAGTAAGCGGCCAGGCGTCTTTCCATTTCCAAATGCTATGTCTGCAGGAAGCAAAAAATGCTAAAGTGAGTTCAATAGTTCAAATTAGTAGTTGCTGAAAGCTCCAAGAAAATAATCTCACATCTGCTAGTCATATCGTAGCAGCAGATTTTTCATCGTTAATGTGTGATCTGTTATTTAGAAGAACCAAGTTATTCTGTAAGGGCATCACAGAAACTGTCCCTCCAGGATTACTGTAATAAAGATGTAATAGCTGCAGCAGAATTTCCTTTTTCTTTACTTATCACGGTGCACTGAAACAGTTTCAGTGAAATGCACAGAACAATGTTTCTTCAAACTTTTATACCAAATTGGAAGAATGATTTTGGGAAATTCAGGCCTCTCAGTTTGATACGTACTGGCAGTGAAAAATTGAGAGTAAACTCCATAAGAAGTGAGCTAAGGACATTTAACGAGGGCAAGGACAATAAATCTAACACAGCAAAGGCTTTTGTATATCCATAGCAAAAACAATGACTGAATTTTTTATGCTGCAATAAATGAAATATATTACCATAAATGTCATTGGTATCATTCACCTTAATTTTTAAATGATCTTTAAAATGATAAAATTGTTGTCTAGTCTCCTTAAACCAGCATCACTCCAAAATTCACTTTTTTTTCAATATTTCTTAGGAAGTAAAACGAGGAGAACCCCGTAATTATGGAGAGGATGGAAGAAGTTGGATAAATAATTTGCAGGTACAAATTTCCAGGAAACATTTCACAGACAGCCAAGTGAATACTTTAGAAAATTATGGTGAAATCCACTTTTGAATGTCTACATTAAAAGGTAAAGATCCCACATGACGCAGGATAGTTGCAACCATTTTATGGGCTCAAAACAAAACGGACAAATTTCAGGACTGATCACACTGTACCTGTGTTACGGATGCGTACCTAACAAATGCCAATAAATTGCCTAATCGCTGATATAAAACTTCTTATAGGAAACTAAAAAAAACACTGCTTTAGTCAGATCTTCCGAGCGATTGTTGCAGCACAAGCACAGAATTTTCTTTCGTTGAGGTCTGTCAGCTAATCGCTGTCTCCCTTGCTTTCTTCTCCCCCATTTAAAAAGGAATGCTGTAGTAATGTAGAACTTGAAACAGGGAACTCAATTTATACTGCTATTGATCTGTCTTATAATGCTGTTTTTACACAGCTCAGTAAAGAATAACTCTGAAAAAATAGTTGAGCAATATTTGTATGCATGGCAAATTGCTGTTTTAAAAGCAGGAACCTAAGCATCCAAATCACCCCAACCCCACCCCACAACGTTTACTTTTCTGCACTAATCATTTTACAGATTCTTTTTCGTTTTGCTTTGTTTCACGATCATGCAAATATTGAGAGTTTTCAATTCCAATAAATGTTGATAAAACATTAGGCTCTGGACAAGCAGAGACTGAAGCTGAACAGATGAGTAAATATTTAATTCCATTTTGCCAGTTAGGAGGGAAAAAACAACTCAACAAACCATGGATTGTATGCATGAAGAAATAAGATAATCTGAAAAGATCTCACTAAACATTTATGTTTATCTACGCTGCTCACCATGCTCAAGGGCTTTCAGTGGGAACCAAAACAGAATAACCGAATGGAATAGGCCGTTCAAACAATGAACCCAGAAAACCTATGGGAAAAGAAAAATCCATGAGAACCATTTACAACAAACCAGCACTGTGAACTTTAACCCTTCTCTTTATCATGGTTTCAAATTCAGTGTGTTTTTTGTCTTAGTACCACTATGAGGCATTTTTACTGACAACCACTTATAATCTTTTAATGACTTGAGCTTATTTTACAATTTGCCCACAATGACATCTTTTGATATGACTGCTATATTTTTGTTTTTATCTGTTTCAGGCACTGTAGCCCAGGTTGCTCACTGTTAAGATATTGCTTCAACCAAGAGATCATAATTACATTTAAGTGATATTTTTACATCAGCACTATCTCGCTCTAAATTTAAGCCATGAGCTTTCATCTTTCAAATAAAATTTAAGCTCTCCACATGCAAAACAATTTCTACCAGCAATTCTATGTCTGCCATTAAAATACATTCCAAACAGCTAACTTAAATCAGAAAATAATTTTAAAAGTAGTTGTTCTAAAAACATTCGATGCCAAAGGGATAACAGTACTTAACTATTCCTATAATTATGTGCTATAAATTCACAAGTGATTTGTCCTTCTACATTCAGTTTAGTTAGATTACTGGAGATTATCTACTGTCTTATAAGCTTCCTAATATATTAATTGAATTGAATTTATTGTCACATTTACTCATATGAATACAGTGAAAAGTTTACAAGTCACCACTTACAGTTTGATCTTAGATACAAAAAGGTACCTAGGTACAGATTTTCAAGTACAAAATCTTAAGGGAAAAAAAATAGAAAAATAAATAAAAACTCCAGCATTACAGATCATAGGAATAAATTAGAAAAATAGACAAATAAAAATTATCATTAGCCGAGTTGGGCATTCTGAGGTGATGCTCATGCAGCCTAGAAATGCTGCTGTTCATTTGTTATTTTCTGGTACAACCAAAGTATTAAAGATGGACCACTCATTTTCACTTAGTTATTTGCATAATGAAATTGAGTGGAAAATGGAAAATGAATGGGAATAATTAGACCACTATAAGAAAATAACAATTTTGATTTGATTTTGAAATCAAGCTTTTGGAACGTAGCCCCTTCGTCAGGTGAAGTCATAAGGTGCTACGCACGGAAGGCTTGTGACTTTAAATACATCTGTTGGACTGTAAACTGCTGTTGTGTGACTTCTGACTTTGTCAACCCCAGTCCAAAACCGGCACCTCCACAACATAGGAAGATGGTTGTGGTTGTTGGAAGTCAGTCATCTCAGCTCCAGGACATCACCATCCAACCATCTTCGCTGCTTCAGCAATGACTTTTCCTCTATCATAAGGTCAGAAATGGGGACATTCACTGATGACTTGCACAATGTTCAGCAACATTCACAACTTCTCAGATACTGAAGCAGTCCATGTTCAAATGCAACAAGATCTTGTTATAGAGCAGAGGTTGATTTCCCACTTACCCCACCCCCACCCTGAGAACTAAAACCGAAACATCCAGACAGGCACACCTTGTCCCACAATCTGCTAAAAGGATTGTGAAAAGTAGTGCAACCTGCTTTCCTGCAAATTTGTGGCTAAATAAAATAAATCCCTGACACTCACTTTACAAGCACCAAGTAATAATTTAGTTTTCTAACCCTAACAGTGAACAAAATTATTATTAACAACTAAATTATTAACAAAAATCGGATAAACCTCTTCTAACTACTAACTATTCCCAAATAAAACAAGATTCTAATGTTATGCTGTTCCAATAAATATAAATCCCACTTATACAAAACAAAGTTTAAAAAAAATTAGTCTCTCAAAATTACAGGCAGGTTATGTCTCTTCCAGAATGTTCTGTGCTTTCTCTGTTGAATGTGCTGTCAGGAACGTCTTCTCCATGGGATTCTTCTGTCAGGGGTTATTAATTAGTTGTGCTGTAGGTATCATTGATTTAGATGGTGCCCTAAGCTTTAGATAAAGAAGACAGGGCTAGAATTTCTTTCGAGAGCCAGGAGCTGTTAACTCTGGCAGATGGCAGTTGGATCTCTTCTCTTTGCCCAACTGTCCATTCTTTTATACCCTTGATAACATATCAATATTTCTTACAATAGGATTGGTCCTATGTTGTGAAAACCATCAGATTTAGATTTTAATTAGTTATTGATTCACATTGATTGGCTAAAATCAAAACTTGTTGTCTTGTAACAAAACAAAGCTACTACTTGGCCGGCTACCAATACAGACTTTTTGATACAAATGTTTCAATTCAGGTGCTCTGTGCACCTGCACACCCACAGCTGCTGCCGACAGACATACTTTTTGAATTTCTAAGCATAGCAAAAGCACATTGTCTTTTAATGGGACCATACGCTGCTTCCCCACGTGGCATTTTACGAACACCAAAATTTTGCAAACACCAAATTCTCACTTCCTGCCTTCCAATCCACAAGTACTCCACCCAACTTCACAACAATCTGGACAATATCCAGACTTGTGCTGACAAGTGACATCTAACATTTGCACCACACAAATTCTAGGCAATGATCATCTCCAATAAGAGACAATATAACCATTACGCCTTGACATTCAATGGTGATACGATCACTGAATCCCCCACTATCAATATCCCCGGGGGGGTTACCTGGTTAACATCCGGAAACTCAACTGGCAGTCTAGATTGTGTGGTCAATCTCCTGTGCAGTTTGACTTTATATTCTTCAAAAATTCAGATACACCATAAGCACAGTGGCAACAAGAGCAGGTCAGAAGCTAGGAATACCGTGATGAGCAAGTCATCTCCCGACTTTGCAAAGCCTGTTCACCATCTACAGGGCACAAGTCGGGATGGTGATGGAATATTCTCGACGAATTGGATGCAGCTTCAACAACATTCAAGAAGCCTGACTTCATCCAGGACCAAGCAGCTCGCTTGATTGCCACAACATCCACAAGCAACTGCTCCCTCCATCACCGAAAGTACAAGATACACTGCAGAAATTCATCAATGATCCTTAGATAACATTTTCCAAATCCGTGACATTTTCATCGAGAAGGACAATGGCAGCAGAATAATGGGCACATCACCAGCGGCAAGTCCCTCTCCAAGCCACTCACTACCCTGACATGGCCATGAGTGGATTTAAAAAAGGTATCGCTCGCTCATCAGACTATAAAAGTATTTTGAATCTCACACACATTAACATTTACCTTCCCTTACAAAGGAAAGCATGTATCAAGCTTTCATCAAGTTAGTTCAGCATACCCAAATTATTTAGCCAACTATATGTCATAATCTGTCCTAGGAGACCAAAGGCCTGCTCACTAATATGCAAGTGGTACCAAAAATAATTAAGTTGTAGAAGTTGTTCAGAATCCATTCTGTAACTTTTAATGCTTAAGGCAGAGTCTTATCCAAAATCAGCGAAGTGTCAATTTTGGCAATCTGCATGGATGGTTTCACTATGAGCCCTACTGAGTTTTCTTGCACTGTCTTTCCAAACTCTCTTCATTACATATATGGTTATCATATTCTCCCACTTGTCACAAGCTTCTGTCCGCTGCTGGGATCTCCCAAGATTCCTAGCACCAATGCCATCTTAAAAGACCAACCATGAATAATTTGGCACCATTATGGGGGCTTGGAGATCTGGGACTTTTTTTTGGGAGGGTGTGAGGGAGAGAGAGAGAGGATGGTGATGTATCCAGTCACGGTTCATGGAGCGCACTGAGAGATGTTGGTGATTGATGGAGGTTCTGGAGGGATAAGCAGCAAGTTGAAGTCACCAGGTTACCTCTTCGACTTGTCTGCCTCCTCTCCACCTATCCTCTCCTCTATCCATCCTCTATCCGCCTCCCCCTCTCTCCCTATTTATTTCAGAACCCTCTTCCCCTCCCCCATTTCTGATGAAGGGTTTAGGCCCGAAACGTCGAGTTTTCCTGCTCCTATGATGCTGCTTTACCTGTGTTCATCCAGCTCCATGCAGGTTACCACTTCTGTCTGAATTGTTGCTGTCTAGTTTCTCTCTGGTGGGTGGGAGAATGGAAAACTGTATATCAATGATGTGACAATGTTAATACATGCTGACAGACCTCCTGCCAATGAGAATCTTTTCTTGCCATTCAATATGCTGTTGGAAATTGGGACTTTTTGCTTTTGATGGTAAGGCATTCCTCACAGCCAATTTCAGTGATTCTCCCAACTTTCTCACCGATACCAACATCTTTCAGAGGTTAGGAAGATCCCACGCTTAGTTTCTTACTGATCTACAGTTATGATATAGTAGCCAGGAAAATCAAGTGTAAAACTATGTCCGACAAGATGGATTCACCTAACGCCCAGTTGCATTTTAACTGGTGTGCCGTTTTACATATTACATAAGTCTGGAAAGCATAAGAAAGATAATGGTACACAGAATATATCGTAGAAGCAGTGTTACACAGGATTCTTTCAGACCAAATATTTTCAAGGTGCAATTTAGGAATCTTTTCAAAGTAGAAATTCTATGTACATGATTAATATGAAATAAAGCATTTAGAGAAGTATGTCATTTCTGAAAGTAATGGATAGCTGAAATTGGGCAAGTCAATTCTGGGAATTGGAGGCAGCGTACTGGGATGCACAGGGAACAATAACTGTGAAGGGATAAAACTCAATATATGTCGAGAGGAAGAAACAATAGTGCATTGGAAGATAACAAGCATGGGGCTGGATGAACACAGCAGGTCAAGCAGCATCATAGGAGCAGGCTCCTATGATG